>VZRO01006666.1:635017-655605 GCA_013397915.1 Daphoenositta chrysoptera
TTTTTTTTTTTTTTTTTATTATTTCTCTCAGGAATGGTCTGACAGCCCCAGGCTGGAGTATGTGTCTCTCCCAACTACTCTGTCACCCAGGTAACCATGGAGACCATGACGATCGATTAGATGCCATCTGATCTCAACCTCATAAAAAAAGCCCCACGTGCACCCGCACGCGCGCATACGCGCACGCACTCACACAAAAAACAGCCCAGGCAGCAGATGGCAACCAGGCCACTAGACCTCTCTCCAGAGAGAGCGAGCCGGGAAGAGGGACTGAGACACACAAGGCAGAGAGAGATCATGAGGGAACAGGGTGAAAAAAACAAAGACAGAAAAAGTGGGGAGGAGGGAGACAAAGAAGAAAAGAGATCAGGAGAAAAAAAGAAAAGAGGGAGAGGTGAGAAGAGGGTCTACAGACTGCTGTGATTTCGGGGGGACTGTCTTGGGTGGAGCAGTGAACATTTACACTGCCTGCAAGTCTGTCTTTTTCTGAGGGTTGAGATGGAGGGTGAGAGAGATCGGGGAAGAGTAGTGTATTAATTCCAGGTCAAATCCAAGGGAAAGCCCACGGAAGTGCAGTAAATGTGCCTTTGTGCACTTCTGCCCCTGCAACAGCTGACGACTCCTCGCAATCAGTGAGGCCAAAGGAGGTCTCTCTGTAAGGATGTGAGAAGGGGTCCAAACACAGATCAGAGGTCCTCACCCCTCCCAGGCCAGAGCAGGTACAATCTGAGAACTCCAGCATCAGCTCCATGGCACCAAGAGGATTGCAGCTACCTTCTGGACATCCTATGGGGATGTGAGAGATGGAGCCAGAAGAGCTGCCTCACCTGCAGCTTACCTCTGAGGACTTGTGCATTGTCTAGACATTCTCACTAGCCTGGAAGTGGCTGGCAGGAGTAAAACTGCCTGAAATCCTTCACAGCAGGAACTCTTATGTCTGTACAACACTTTAAAAAGCTGAGTCTCTCCATCTGCTTAAGGCCCCTGTGGAAATGCCAAATAACCAAATAAATCACAAAGGGATCTTGGAACTGTAGGACAAATGATTGGATTAAGATCCCAACAGTGTCTCAGAAAAAAAAAAAAAATGGTGCTTGGACCATTACTTTGGCAGGGAGATACCAAAATGAGACAGGTTAGAGCCTCTCTGAAATCTTACAGCAAGGGTGTCCATTTTATCTGCTGCTGTCAGCTGTAGAAGAAATGGAAATTCCTTTTCAGTATGAACTGATTTGAAAATGAATAGGCCCAGCATGGAGAAGCAAGGTGCAAAGTGCAGAATCTCAGCTCGGGAGGTCAGACCTATGTATGTGATTTGCATAGGCCTCTTCTGGAAGCTGGGGCTGGGATTTATGTGATCAGTGCTGAGCATCTCCAACTCCAGTCATCAGTCTGAGCTACTCCTACTGGGGAGAAACAGGTCCTTGTGGTGAGTATTTCACCTCACTCTACCACAAACATCTAAAACAGGCAAGATGTGTCACATCATCATCGTGTCTTCTTTTCTCCAGTGAGTGTAAAGGGAGCCAGGAGGAACTATCTCAGATGAAGTGGACGTAAGAAGTTAACGGAGATAAATCCCACTCCAGGTGTGTCAATGGCACCAAGACTACTGCTTAACAGCTCTTTATCCCTTCCATGGTTCTTTTACAGACACACATGCAATCACATCTCAGCAAACAGGAGTTGGTCCCTAGGGATCTCTTCCCAGGATGCTTGTCAATAATGGTGAGGAAGATAATTCCATTGTGAGGACATTGTCAGGTGAGGAAAATGGCTCATGTTCAAAGCATGGTGACTTGGGTGAGCTTGCAAATTGCTCTCAGGAACAGTGGACAACTTGAAAATTTGGTAACTGCCAGCACCTAAAGTTAACCATATCTAGTTTAAATAGTGAAATGACAATCATCCTTTCCTGAACATGGTACCTGTCTGATGTTGGGGGAGGCAGAAGAAGGCAACTGATGGTTATCTGAAGTGGGGCTTCTTTGAGACCAGTTCTCAAGAAAGTGTTAATCTGCCTCTGCTTTAAGGAGTGGGTAGAGAGGACCAGACCTGTATTCATGCTCCACAGAGATTAGTCATGTGCGTGTTCTCCCTTTCCTGGAGTTTTGTGGAACGTTCCAAACAGGATATTTGCCACACTGGTATCTAAGGTTGCTTCATAGATTGACCCTTACTCTAGTTGACAGAACAATCCAAACTTGAGCAAAGAAAAATAACCATGAGCATTATCAAATTCAGAGAATAGTTCTGCAATTTCTGAGGATGGCCTACAGCCCAAATCCTTATTTTCAGAAATGTCAGATTTCCTGGTTTCTTCTCTGAATAAGTCCTTTTAAAAGAAAGGTTTATTTACCTATCCTCAAGGAAGCATAGAAAGGAAGCAAATCAGAAAGTCAGGAAGATGCTGGAGATGGTGAACTATAGCTCTGAAAACATTTTTTTTCTAGATGCTTTCAAGGAAGATGAAGACACAAAGTCATCTTCTATTTTCAGCCACCCTTGTAAAAAGTCACATGGAATATTTCTGCAATGATAAAGTTGCTCTTGATTTGCAATGAAGAAACTGAAAAGGCGACATAACAAGTCATCTCATGGCAGTCTGATCAGGTCTAATGTAATCCCCCTGACCACGCTGGTTATTGCTCTGAACTTCAGTCATTCACCAGGAGTGTTCTGCATCTCTCTGAGTGTAAGGCAGTGACACTGGATTGGTGTCACTAGCTGGCAACAAAATTGCTCTAAGAAGGCTAAGAATCCAGCTATCATGTGTGGGATTGTTGAAATGAATGGGAACTGGATCACTCATGCAGAAAGAGCTGAGTTCCAGGACTGTTAGAGCAGTGTCATGTCTAAAGGCAAGTATTGTTTCAGATAAAATTTGTTCTATTTACTCAATTAAAAGCAGAATGTTCTATGACCTTATTACACAGAATGAAAATCCCCCTAAACATCAGTGTCTCAGTCTACTTTCCAGTCTTCCTGTTATCCTGCAAGAGTTTGAATACTGTTTGGTGTTTAAACAAGTTTGGTAGGCATGGTCAGCTCCCATGACATTTTTTTCTGGGATAACAGGTCCAATACCTATGACAGAATTGATGGTTCTGGTTCTGTTAAGAGCCCACCAGGAGCTCACATCAAACTTCCTAGCTTTCCACTACCTTTCCTATATTGTATCAACTGATGTAACTTAAGAGAAGTACCAAACCTTTCTGACAGTGATCATACAGTAAGAGATGCTTCGGGGCTCCTCACCAGCAGCAAGAATAGATGTATATCCTAATGGGAAGCGTAGCATCAAGTTGGGTATAGGTTGGCAGGGTGCAGCATGTTCAAACATTTGCTAATTACCAATGCATCTATCTCCCATCAGAACTGGGTATTTGTTATCCTCAGGGCCAGAGGGTAACATTATTACTGCAGTGTTTTCTCAATGGGCTATCACACTGAGAGGTGGCAACATGTGATATGGCATTTTTAAGCAAATGATCCTGAGTCTCACTTGATTTGTGAAAAAATCTGAAAATTTAATTCCACCTCAGAGACACTGCAAAAGGAACAGGAACTGGGAAGTGGGCTGAATGAATTTGGTCTGTTGGGTTGACAGGGTTTTGCTTGACAGGCAAGCTGTGTTTCTTTCTCCTACCTGCCAAAAGATTACTGAGGTGCCCCGTTTGGAGCAAATCACCAGAGCATTACCCAGGGAATTTTCTGAAATACACAGTAATGGAAATCAATATCCCATAATGAGGTGACACAGGAGTACAAGAAAACTGGCATGTTTGGTGTCTGAGAGAAGTTCTGAGTAGATGATTTCTCTGTTTTGGCTAAATTGCTGCAGATTACATGGTCATATCCATAGGAACAGAGCACAGAACATTTTGGTTAGGGTGACCATAGTTAAGTTCCCAAAAATCAAGATGCACTGAAAATAATAGGGCCCTTAGCTGCTGTGGGAGATAAATGACACTTTTATTTAGATGTTAAGATCTGAGAGATTAATTTTATTCACTCAGGTATAAAAATATGAGCCACTGTGCTTGGATTGGTAATTAACAGTGCTTGTAGAGGATTCTTCTTGAAATGACACCCATGGTGGCCCTCATCAAAAAGATGTTTGAACATCACTGTTCTTGCTCTTTAGATAATGTTTATTTTCCCATTGGTTAAACTGGGAAAGGTAGCAGATTTCTCTCACGAGGAAGTACATCCCTACAGCCTGTTATCACCTGCCGTCGTTTCCAAGAGTCCTATCATCCAGCCTGTAAGCCATAAGGCTTATCCTCCTTTCAGTGGAGGTAATATACCTTCCACCTTTTTTTTTCTTTTTTTTTTTTCCTTTAATTTTCAGGCAAACTCAACATTTCCCTTAAATTTGTGTCCTCATCTTGCAGCTCATTTTCTATCTGCACACTTAGCCCACCTACCTCAAGGGACTGTGGCCCATTCCAGCCCCTCCTATGCCAAGAACCACTGGCATATGCAAATTTCTCAGAGCTTCCCTAAGTCTTATTTAACCAACAAGTCAAGACAATTATTATTACTTCATCCTCAGGTTCTGAAACTCAAAAACATTGGCTCACCAAGGAGTACAAGGACAGATACAATTTAAGTATCTCCAAAATGTCCTTTTTCCCTGGTGATCTGATTGTAAATGCCTGATTTCTGCAGACACAACAGCAAACTACAAGGCAAAACTGAAGAACAATAGAAATAACCCTAAATTTGGGCAGGATAGTTTTATTTTGAGGAAAGAGCACCTAGCTTGGCTTGGCAGCAACCAATGGAGAGCACAGACAGCAATTACTCACATGAGCAAGGAAAGTATTGTGGGACTCCACTAAGGAGCAAAACAAGAAGGCATACAGACTTAGCAGAAGGAAAATGTGATAGGGTCCTGTAAAGACAGAGGTTGCCAGCGAGCTTGTGGCCACTCACACAGGCCTGAATCACGATGTGTGAAAGAGTGGTGAGCACAGTCCGGTGCCAGGGAAGGACTCTGGTGGCCCATGCGGCTTGGTGGCAGAGTGTCACTCATGAGAGATGTAAGAATCCATTAGCTTGCTGGGAAAACCACTCCTGCTAGTGCTCCCTGAAAGATAATAGTCACCTGAAATGGAATGGAATGGTAGTAAAATGCTTCTAAGTGTCTGAGGGATGCCACAGGTTGATGTAGCTCAAGTAGTGGCAAATCAGACAAGCTTAGAACATGCATACCCTCTGTGGGTCTGACATGGGGTGAGGTGTTGGAGAAGGTCTCCTGAAGCACCTTTTGAGCATGTGAGAGTTGCTGGTAGATGGAAAAGCCTTCCATAGGACACAGAAGTCCTGTGGCTAGAGTATTTAAAACCAGGCAAAACAGTAATAGAGGTGTTACTTTATAAGCATATGATGGGAGAAAAAGGGAGCAGATGGGACCTCATAAATCTTTTCCATCTCTAGTTTTCCAAAGCCCCTTTCCTATTTTGTATTACCCTATGCCTCCATGCCATATACATAAGGAACTCAACAGAAGGGTGACCTACACATACATATATTGAATGAATATTGAATACAGATACTGAATGAATATTTGTAAGATGTCACACCTATGTCTGGTGTAAAAAATAATGACACTAGTAATAGTAATAGTAATAGTAATAGTAATAGTAATAGTAATAGTAATAGTAATAGTAATAGTAATAGTAATAGTAATAGTAATAGTGTGCATTGGGGGCTCTGAGGAGACCCAAGCTCTGGGCCAGAAGAAGCAGGACTTGGTAAACCCATTATGAGTAAGAGTCTTCAGCCCAGACTGTCCTTCTGAAAGGAGGAGGGCAGAAAATGCTGGAGCCTGAGTTTTGCTTCTGGGTCTGGGTGGTTTTGTGCCTTTGCTAATGAAGCTATTTAGACTTCTGCCAGGTCTCTGTACTTGCTCAGCCACCCTGTTTTTACTACAGAAGGCCTTGGGCTAATGAGCAAGAGAGCCACTTGCTCTCAGCTGCTCAGGATGAGATAAATTCACCAAGCCCTTCTGTTTGTTTGCCTGTTGACTGGCCATGACTGTTGAGATCAGCCATGAAACTTGTCTTTAGAACCTAACTTTTTGATACCACAAGTCCTAAGCTTTGTTTCCATCTTAAGTCAAAAATCATGCAGAATTCCTAAGTATGAATAATTTACATTAGGGGGTGGTGTGACAGCCACTTAGATTAACACACTCAGATAAGTTCTCCACCCTCCAAAGCTCAAAATGACCTGATCTTACTGCTGGAACCTTTTTTCTTTTTTTCCTTTTATTTTAGTAACTTCTCCTTCCTCTTTTCCTACTCCTTTCTTCCTTCCTTCCTTTTCCTACCTTTTCTTACCATTTCCCTCCTTTCCTCCTTGCAGTACAGTCTCCTCTCCTTAGTACAAAGCCCTGTACAGAGCAGGATTCAGACAAGATGACCTGGAGTGGGCAGTCATGGCTACCAGGCCTATTTCAGACAGTGCTTAGCCCAACAACACTCTTTCTCATGCAGCTTTTTGTCAAGGCTTGCTCTGGATTTGATTCCCCCCAACCTTCAGGACTGCATCCTGCCAGTTTGATCTAGTGCAATGCCAATTATTTCAGCTGTGACATGTGAGGATAAAGTTGTGGGGGAGGAGGCTGAATAAGTCCTGAGAAATCACAGTGGCCACATCTTCAGGAGCTCTGAAGAAACTAATTCCCTTCAAAATCAATACTGCAATGCCATTGAGAAATCAAAGCAATGTACTTGAGTGAGAGCAGAGCTGAATATACCCGTGAACAAGTGTCCTGATCACACACACCATGTGCCTGATCCCCTCTCCCTTTCAATATTGCAAGTCACAAAGAAATTAATTGCAGTCCACAGGGCAGTGCAATCATAAAGCATGAGAAAATGAGTGGAGAATCAGGGCCGATAAAAATACACTCCCCGTGATCGAAACAGTCTTTGCCAGCCCATTTTTTTCCTCATCCATTTTTTGTCCTCTCCTCTTCATGCTTAACTTCACTTTTCAGGCTTCCTAGCACTATGATTATTATTATCGCTATTACTATTATCATTGTTGCTTTGTGGGCTGAGAGTTGCAGATCTCAAAAATAAAGCAGATGTCAGCAGCTCTGAAGGATCCTATTCTATTGCACAGCAGAACAAATGAGTATGTCAAGGAAGGGCTTTCCAATCTAACAAGAAAACAGCACAAACAGACACTAAATAAATAAATAAATAAACCCTGCAGGGACAGGCAGACTAGTTCTGATTAGATATTATGCTAACATGATGCCTACTTTCTACGCTAACAGTGTTTTAATACATTTAAATGATACTGGGGAAATAAGTCATGAAATAGGAGAAGAAGCCTTCATGTCAGAAATGATTAAAATTATCCAAAGAGGCCAGACTGCCTCTCTCATGGAAACGTGACTCATGGTGTGGGATTATGAATGTAGCCCAAACAGTATTTACATAGTGTGCCTGACTCCATCGCATTACCTTTGCCAATGATTGCTTTTCCTGGCTGTTGGAAGAGCAGTCCAGCTGGTGAGGGGGAGCCCAGCACCAATGTCTGCACCGTGGCAAAGTCTCAGCCTCTGCTGAGGCTCTGGGATGCCTCTGGGTTTTACAGGGATATGCCACAGGGAAATGCCTGAGCAGCCATAAGAGGGACCAGAGCCAGTTGGCATATTGGTGCCCCTGCTTGATGCTGGCAGCACGTGCACACCCACCTCCTGTTTTCCTGCAAATGGACCATGACCCAGGCTGAGCTTTTTGAGAAGGCATGTTTCCAGAGCCAGGTTACATTCCTTAAAGTATTCTCCCTCCAAACTTTCTGAGAAGAGACAAAACCAAGCCTTGCCTGACTCAACCTGTAGCCTTTAATCTTTCTTTTCTCCCCAGCTACCTCCCCATGCTCCCCCATTTCACAAAAAGGAAGATATCTTTTCTCTTGAGGGACTTGGATAAAGAGCCTGAATATACTTGTCAAGCTCCATGCAGCAATGTTAATTTTGCTTGTGAAACTGCAGCCTTGGAAGACCCTCCATCTCCCGAGTCTTTGCAGCCCCAGTAAATGGCCATTTATTAGCTGCAGTCCATAATTTGCTTCCTCCAGTGACCCATCCTGTAATTTTGCTTGATATGACAAGCTCTGAATGAAAAGCGTACTCATTTCCCAGCTATAGCATATAAAATATGGATATGGTCATGAAATCTTGAATCCATCAAAAAACCAGAGACTTTTCATTTTAGGACCTAAGGCTCTAAGGACCAAGGGCTAGGCTGGAGCCTCCGTACAATGCAAGCTGCAGTCTGCTCAGGCACAGAGCAGTGATACTGATCTCAATTACCAGTAACTTGATTCACTGAAATGCTCTGACAGATGAGCTTTGATGAGCCCCACAGTAGTAGTTTAAGAACTTTCTGGTGACCCTCCTCCCAGCACTCCCTTTGCAGAATTGGCAGATGGGAACGTGCATCCTCCTGTGGCTCTGCCATGGTGGAGTTTGGGGCATTAGCTTAAAAGCACTGAGACACCAGATGATGAACTGGAGCTGCTGAGACTTTCTGTCACAGGGGCAATAACTTGTGGCTGGTGGAGGAGGCAGACAGCTGGATATGAAAGGAGCCTAAACTGCCACAAAAAGACTGGACAGTTCATCTGTCAACCCTAAGTGAGTGGTGAATCAAACTGCATTAGCTTCTGCTCATTACTGCAGAGCAGCAGTTGTCGGGATGTTCATACCCACTACACAAAGGGGGACAACTCACAACTCAGTCCTCATTCTAAGACACTATGGAGAAAGTGAGCAGTGGAGACATCTTACCTGAGAAAACCAGAAAAGGACTTCACAACAGCCTAGCATTCAACTTTATTTCTTTAAACCTGAATACAAGGCAATGATGGTCAATAGAAAGCAAGAGTATTTACAGTCTAAAACCAGCTCAGAGGTTTCATTTTTTCTGGAGCCAAGGACTCAGAGATGCTATGCTTTGTAAATGACCCTATGGAGACTATGGCTACCACCAGTCTGTGGAATAATGGCCTTGGGAATGTTCTCCAAACACTGAGATCAGTGAATGACAGCATCAGCAGACCTGGGAGTATGAGCTTATTTGGTTTAGCAGAGCACCATTAGTTACTGCTCTATCCTAAGCCACTTCATGGAGGTAGGCAGAGGACTGTTCTTCTGCATAAAAACTCCTGACATCTGAGTCTTGGTGAAGAAAGGTTTGAATTGGCTTATAGAATCAGAGAATCATAGAATGGTTTGGGTTAGAAGGGACGTTAAAGATGACCTAGTTACAATGCCCCCACCATGGACAGGGATACCTTCCACTAGACCAGGTTACTTAAAGCCCCATCTGACCTGATGCTGAATACTTTCAAGGATGGGGCATCCACAATTTCTCTGGACAACCTGTTCCAGTGCCTCACCACCCTCACAGTAAAGAATTGCTTCCTAATATCTAATCTAAATTTACCATCTTTCATTTTGAAGCTATTCTCCCTTGTCCTGTCACTAGACACTCTTGTGAAAAGTCCCTTTCCAGTCATTTAATGAGAGTTTCTTGAGGCAATGGGCACAGCCCTAACAGGGATAAGAAAGACTGCTGAAGTGGAGCTACACAGAACTGAACATTTAACTACGATACACAGAAATGGAAACATCTTCGATCCCACAGCCTTCAACATCAGGCTCTCTTCACCTCCTCAAAATGCATACACTTGCTAAGCCATATGGGCTTTCAAGTGCTTTACAGCATCCTGGTACAACTCTAGTCTTATTAAAAATCTTGTCAGTAATTGTGAATGATGAAATTGTACCCCATCACAATGATGCAAGATTGTTCATATCTCGTAGAATTTTGACCTCAGTACTCTTCAGTCACATTCATACTTCTCTGCGTCTAACACTCTCCAGGCATAGTTTCAAATTCATCTTAATACCACGAGGGCTATAAGCACTTTTCTAAGGGAATGCTGTAATTTTACATAACCATGACTCCAGAAAAAATCTAGACTCCCTAACCAGATATGTCTTATACTAACCCTGCAGAGATGAACACAGAGGCCACAGAAGAAGGAGTAAATTAGAATGTGAATTATAACATGAAATTTCATAGACATGCAATTGCTTTGCTTTTTTATTTCATCTTTAATTGTAACCCTAAAGTGGAGGTTTCTTGAGAAGACAAGCAGAAAATTTGGAGCCTGAGAGGAATCTAAAGAAGCTGCCTTACAAATGTGCCTATCTGAATTCATATGTATACATATATAAGGAGTTACTGCCCTAGGACATTTCATTAGAGTTCCGGTAAGCATCAGCATTGTCCTAGATACAAATAGAAATGGTCTGAGTTCATGAGGAAATCCTGACAAGGTAACAGAGGTTATTTTATCCTTCAGGGAGGCTGTGTTCTTCACTTGGACTGAGTCTTGACCAGCCAGTCTTCTTGTTAAGACTTCTTCCTTTCAAACAAGGGACCACCCAACTAGGTAGTTTGAGAATAGTTTATGATGAACAATAACAAATAACAGCATGGGGAAACAAAAGGGAAAATAGGGGGTCCAGGCAGGAAAGATAAGGGTCCAATGGACAAATTTCATATTGAGAAAGATATGAGGAAACATGTCCAAGAAGAGGATGCAAAACCAACTCTAGAGCCCACACCAGAAGACAGAGCTCAAAATTATGGGAATAGGAGAGGAACATCCAGCAGTTAGTGACCTAGCTGGTTTAAGTTCAGAGAGAATCTCAAAAATCAGGACACCAGTGCTACATAGCCTCAGTGAAATGGAGAAGGTAGTCAATGGAAATAACTAAAGACACAGAAGACCCAATAGCATCTTCCACATGCTCAGGACCGGAGAACCAGAGGTCTGGAAGTTGAGGGAGAAGCAGCTGTTGGAGGATGTTAAGCCCACACAGGGATGGAGCCTAGGACATGGTGTATGCCTCTGTGGGAAAGGAATGGCTTTTCAGACACCTGATTGTATTCCCTGGAAACATTTTGATAGGAAAAACAATTTGTTAGGCCTGAATGATTTCTTGGAATAAATCAATTTGCCTCCTTTGCCAGGAATGGCCATACAACTCACAGAAGTCAGCATAAAGCCAGTTACAGCTGGCCTAAGCTATACAACTAGAAATAAAATGGTCTTAAGCACTCCACATCCTAGTGAAAACCTTCCTGCTCATTCCAGGAGATGCTGATACTGGCCATGGCTGGGAAATACACTGAACTGGGCAGAGTACCTGGTACCTCCCGTGAGGCCATTCTTACCCTGCATGTATCACATGGCAGCTTTTCTTCCCTGGTCAGCTGGCCTAAGCAGTCCAGTAATGACGACTGTGTTTTGTTTTACAAGTTCTACTTCCACGTGAAGAAAGGAAACCTGTAGGGTGGGGTGCTTGGCATCAATAGAGGGAGAAATATCTGCTTATGGAATGCAGGTGGCTGCAAAACCTTAATTTTTTTCTCTTTCTATTTTTTTTCTTTTTCATAAGAAAGAGCATTCCCCATGGCTACACACACAGACATCAGATTTAAAAATAGCCAAGTTCCACCTCGACTGTGGGTGAGTGAAAGACAGAAGACAGATGCATTGGCTGCCAGCTAGACTTGACATCCACTTTTTCTTTCCTCACCCTGGCAGCCAGCAGTTGCACACATGTGCACAGGTAAGGTCCTCGGTGGCATAACACATGGTGTCTGCCTCCCCCTCAATTCACTGACTGCTGCCTCCCAGCCATGTGTGTCTGGGAGCCACACTCCCCATTTAGTGCACAGGCATGTATAGAAATCACCAAGTTCCTCCTATTTGTCCTGCTTAATTCGCAAATTCCTGACTAGTCATTTATGTGTGGGGATTGCTATCGAGTTTGCTGCAAAGGTTAACACACCTCTGTTTCTGGCTTGTTTTGTTAACTCCTTTAGTGCCTGATCCACACGGACACTTTCCATGGCTCCAACCTTTATAACAAATGTGTGTACTTGTCTGGTCTGCATGACTGGTCTCATTTTCAGACCCTGGCCTACGTCAATTTAAGGTGATCAAGTTCAAGGAACCAGGTCTTGGTCTTGCTTCCTTCCCCCTACCCATGCTGCAGGAGATTCCTCCTCTTTTTCCTAGCTGGCTTTAATCCACCCACTGTTTATGCTTCCAACCAAATGCATTCATTGAAAACATAAGGCACTACTGCCCACATACTCAACACTACTCTTCATGTGCTTATCAGCAATAGAAGCTACAGTAATTCAGCAAACTTGTCTGTTTTATTTGCAAACATGTTTACAGGCATCGCGTTATGCATTTACCTAAATCACATGGCTCACACAGATGTCCTTTCCACGGGAAATTATGGATGCTGAAAAGTCACATGCATTCAAACCGCAACATGACAAATTCAGAAAAGGAAAATTCATCCAGTGCATTAAACTTTAATTAACTGGATGTCAGGAGAATATTTGAGGATAGTATCACTGTAGATTTATATTATTCTTACAGGTTTCCCTCTTTTGGTATTGCTGAAAACAAGATACCTTTGGTCTAACCCACTGTGGACATTTTTAGGTTTTTATATGTGTTTTCTGTAATTTTAGTGGGATATGATTTCCTAATATACCTTTTCCAGGAGCATCCAGGCTGCATTAGGGTCTTACAAACACACAGTAGAGCACAGTAAGTATTTCTTGTTCTACATTCAGAGCTTGGCATGCTAAGCATCACATTTCTGGTCTAGGATGATGGACAGGAAGAATGGAAAATATCCCATGATCAGAACCACCTTAGAAATAAAACAGACTTGGTCTCTTCTCCATGATGACAAGGCATTGAATCCTGTTCAGTTTAACAAAAAGAAAGCTGCAGAATTGATATGGCCACTACTAATGAATACTGACCTAGGAAGGACCAACAGATGTCTGGGTTTACTCAGGCATGTCTTCTCTTTCTGTCTGAAATGTTTGCCCAGGTGGAATTTTCCCATTTGTCCAAAATTTCCAGACATTTGACCGGAGCAACAGCAATAGCTGTAGCTATGCTCTGCATGACCAGAAATTCCAAGCTAATAACTGGTGCACACAGCCATATCAGCTGTACAGCACACATGCATACACCTGTTTACAAAATCCCTACCTAAACTTGGTAACATAATAAAATAGAACTTTTAATCCAGGGCCAAGATATAAGAAAATCCTACAGCTGGACGCTGAAGGTGGGCATGCTCATTTTTCACATCAGTGTTTTCAACAGTGGGGAGAAACAGCTGGTAGAGTAACTTGCCAGGGATCATAGGGAATCCTCCACCATCAATGTTTAGACCAAGAATGAGTATAACTCCTTAAAAATGCACACTTGCTTATAAAGGAAATGAAGAGGGAATTCCTGTGGCCTTCAACCTGCAAGGAGATGCTTACAGTGGCCCCTTCTGCCTTTAAAAATTCCTCATGATCCTCCATTTCTCAAGACACCCTCCTTGCATGAGAGCTGTGAATACTCACTGACATCTTTGAATACTCACTGACATCAAGGACGATCTTTGGAAAGGTCAAGACAATGTGGCAGTGAAGGGGTCTGACCACCCTCATGAGCAGCTGGATCTTAATGTCATGGCTCCTTTAGTCCAACAAGCAAAGGAAAAGACTAGAAGTGGAGACCAAGGGACATAAGCCAAAGGCTGCAATCAGACAAAAATAATCAGGATTTTGTCCAAAAGCCATATATTTCAACTGGATACTACTGGTTTAAACATAGCAGCCTCCCAGAGAAGTCACACTCATATTTGCAAGGGAGCAGCTGAGGGTCCTGCCTGTCCCACAAACACTGTCAGACTTAATTTTTCCATGAGTCACATCCAGACCTGCTGGCCATAGTACCTCTGTTCATGGGACACTGTTTTTTTCACCTTACCCAGTCACAGGCTGTTCCTGCCAGCAGCCTCAAAGCTCCTGACCTGTTATTAAAACGGCCTCAGAGAAAGTAAACATGACCAATGGAGAACCAAAAAATATCACCCAAATGTCTAAGGAAACCATGAGCAGAGGCACTGAGCTACATCCAGCACAGATTTTTCAAAAGGACAAGGATTTTCATGGCTCAGCGTTCTAATTTGTTTGACCGTTTATTTCCAAGGAACACATCCAAGAGTGACAAGCTCCATTTATTTCAATGGGCAGCATATGCCAGCAACGTGAATGGCGTATGCTATAAAAGAGAATGGATGTTCTCAAGCATCCTACAAAACTGTCCTTTCGGCAGACAGAGGACATGTAGGTAATGGAAGTGCAGCTCTGCTCTGACAAGCAACACCATAAAAGCAGCATTGTGGGTTCTCATGTTTGATGCCTCCCCATGGCAGACCTGCGAGATTTACTCAAGCTGAAAGTGAAAAATTATTACCTAATACCTGGCCCAGGGCTGAAGAGAGCAGTTGGATTCTTTCATTAATCTACTTTTCCAGGCCAGAAGGACATCTCCTGGGGACATACGGCCACTTCAAGGGTGTTACTGCTTCACTGTTTTAGACTTTCAGGGGCTAGCACCAACCCAGACCATTCTCAAAAATGACATCACCTTCAAATTATTGTGTGGTGTGAATATGAGATGTTCACAAGGAAGTGCCCTCTTTCCATAAAATACCATCACATGGCAGCACTGTTTTCAGTATTGTCTCTTCATACTATATCCTGAAGATAATCTTCTTCTGAATCTTGCCTTTCTGAAGTCTGATCCACTGACACCTGAAAAACCCTGAGCTGTGAGTCTCTTGTCACAAATTCAGCACCACCTATGACTTGATATTGTTTGGTGGCCTGTGACACTTTACTGTAAGTCTCACAGGAGTGGGCAACTTTTATTTACTATCATTAATGGATTAACTAATATTAGTTCTGTGTTAGGACTTACCTAGTGAGCAGTCTGGTTCATAAGGTTTTATTGGCTTGTCAGCAAACCCTGGAAGTCAAAATAGAATTATTTTCATCTTGCTTTTCAGTGAGACGGCCCCAACAAAGGTGGGGTGTGGCTTTGTTCATACTGTGTCTTTCTCTAGATACCTTTCATTCCCATTAAAATTTAGAAGTTGCTGGGAAGGAGCAGTGTGAGCTGCAATGCTGTCCACAGGAAACCACCTCCCCTTCTCCTGTACCTCCAGCCAGGCAACATCTCAAGCCAGGTAAAGAAGAAGAGTTGTTCATCACTCCCTTACAGCCCTCCAGCACAGCAAAACGAAATCCCAAATTCTCCTCCAGGAGACTCATGTCCACCTGTGCTGCAAGGCTCACTGTCCTGGATTTAGGCTGCAGTAATACAATATCCTTGTATGCCCATTGTACAGACCAGAGATCCTTGTGCCACCGTTTTTCACCTTCACTTTCTCTTCAGCAGGTGCAGCTTGTAGGTTGCAGTTTCACTTCTTATGGAGAAGCCAAACCAATGCTGTTCATGCCATTGAGGGCATCTTTGAATCCATGTGGGAATCTCAGCTTGCCTTGATGCCAGTGAGGTGCTTGCTTAGTGAAGAGGCCAACCATAGACTTGTGGCTGGCTGTGTGTGTATTTGGGGATACAAACCATAAGGTGGCTTTGCATCTATGCACCTTCCTTTGGGACCATACTGATTGCCAACATACACATCTCCACTTGTTGCGAGCATTTTCCTAAGGAAAGAGCAAAAAGAGCTTGAGGGATAGCTATAGTCATCCTTCCTTTGTCAAAGTGGAACTTTTAGTTTCCATCAAATGCACTTTTGTCCCTCAATTTCTGATTGTTTCTGGTGACCTCCATGCCTAGGCCAGTCGGGCCCATGAATGTTGAGTTCTCAAATCCAGCCTCTTGCTCCAGAGTGACAGGTGAGTGTGAGTGGTGAGAGGCAGGAGAGCTTTCTGCTGGGAGAATTCGGCCCTGCTTCTGGGCTTTGGGGCTTTGTTTGCTCAGAGAAAAGCTAGGCTGTCAGCTCCAGCATTTCTGACTGGCTTTTAAAGGCTAAAGATACAGAGACTACACCCTGGGTCTTGCAGGTGATCTGAGAAGATTTGCGGTATCCCAGCAGGGAGGTTTGGGTAGACACCACAGACCTGGCATGCCCAGGGCAAAGTGGGATCCTCTAGATTTAACACATCTGGTAGCAGAGCAGTGGGGTAATCAAATCTCAGGGGCAGTAACTGGTGCTTTATGAGTTATCAGAAATGTCCATCATAACTGCACAGCATTGAGAGGCAACTGTTTGGTCTTTCCCTGAAAATTAAAACTAAAAAGCAAGCCATATGATGACAGCATCTGTAGCAGAGAGCAGGGTGGCTTGCATGAATTAGCAGCTTCCTGGCTGTTATCTGTGGCAGCCTTAGCCAGCTACTTATTCCATCACCTGCAGCTTCTGTGGGCTGAGGCCTCAGACTTACACCTTGGGGAGCACTGTAAGCCAAAGCCCCCAGCACTGATCCACAGTCAAATAAGAGCTGGAGAAGGTCTCCTCCACAGCTTTCTCATTGAAGTGAGGGATGGTGGTCATTTGATGGAATGAGATCTTGGGTCCTGGCACATGGAGCACAGTGACCTTGAACTGCTCAGATCCTGATATCCAAAGAGCACCTGTGAAGGTTACCAGCAAGGTGAACTGAATGGGGATATGCCACAGCCTCAGTGGCCTGCATCTGAATCTTCCTGGCATATCCCACTGCAGACAAGGATAGCTTAGCCAAGCATCTCCAGAAGCCCTGCTGGGATCATGTTGGATATCCATGGAACCAGTGCCACTATGTGGGGTCAGAGCAAGTGACAGCCTCCTGCTGCCTTGGAGACTTGTTATGGGCAGGGGAAGGGAGATGAATCCCCAAATTTCCCTGGGAGAAGTGTTCGTGAGGATCTGCTTTCGGGCATTTCTTTCCCTAGTGGACCAGGTGTCATTCAGGGGGATTATATTCTTTGCTAGAGTATCTACCATTTTTTAAAAAATTGACAAAACCCAAAATTATTCAGGCATGCTACTCATTCTAGTTAAGGTCCTGTAAATCATATCAAGTGCAGAATCTCTCCCCATTCAGAGATCTTCCAGCCTGTTGCATGTAGGTGACCCTCAGGGATCCCTGCAAGTGTCTTCCTGCCACCTCTCCCCCATGCTCCTTACTGATGGGACCCAGAACCACCCACTGAGCTGCTGGTGAGCAGAAGAATCAGTTCTGCTCTGTCTTAGCCACCCATCCCGCTGTCCCGCTTTTGGGGCTCCAAAGGGAGCCTACCATTACAGGCTCCTGGCACAGAAAAGTCCCCGTGGAAGAAGACAATTACACCCAGAAAAGTGGCTATGGCACCCACTTGAAGGGATCAACAGGGAGGGTAATGGGGATCAGGGCAGAGAAGGCACTGCCATCTGGCAGGGGCAGGAGCAAGGTGACAGCAAGAGGAGTCACTTTGGTTGCAGGCATCCCCTGACTCAGGCATGTAGGAGCCTGGCTCCATCCAGTCTCTTGAGAGCAGAAAAGCCACAGACTCATGGCTGACTCCCTCGCCTCATTGTCTGTGCACTGGAGCAAGGAGGGCAGGAGGCAAACGGAGAGGGGGAGCCTTTCTGTCCCCCTGGCTCTGACAGGTCCATGCCTGCTGCACGCTGGGATTGGGGGTGGGTGGGAGACAGGGCAGGGGGACCGCCAAAATAAATGAACTAAAAAACCAGTCTGATGGTTCTCCACAAGCTTGGTATACATGATGCAAATTGATGTTTAAAACTTATTTATTAGCTTACATGAGAAATGCCAGTGGTGTTTTTCTAGATCAGAGGGTATCCAATATTTGGGCGGGGGGAGATGACAGCAGTAGGAGCGAGCATGGCTAGAGACTGTATATTCAGAGGCTAGGGTTTATATCATGGGCTGCTTTCGACTGTTATAATTTGTGGCACAGATTCAGTGAGAATCTGATCTGCTGAAAATATTTGGGCTGTGAAAACTCCCACACTGTGACAGATGTCAAGTCCAATTAAGTGACTCGTGTCCAGGTTTCTGTCCAATAGGCTTTCCCATTAAATACCAATTTAAGAGGGAAAAAATGCCGCCCCCTTTTCTCAGAGCCTTTATCTGCTCCGACCATCTCTAGGCGAAACCCTTTGGTACCAGAAGTGGATCCACACAGATCTCTGCTACGTCTGTCTGTCTCGCCCCTGCCACCTTCCGCACCCCTCCTTAGCTTCTTTGCCATTCCGGGAGGGGTGGGAGGAGGAACTGCACTTTCTTTTTGTGCATGTGAGCGTACCTTGTCCTGCACCGCCGTTATCTCTCGCAGCCGCTCCGAACCCGCGCCGAGATTTTCGTTTATTTCGTTTCGTTTTTCTTTTTCAGCCTTCGCATATTTTCCTTTATTTTTCACTCGAAAATGCAGGAGGAATTAGGAAGCTCATGGATGGATGGGGGTTTCGTTTATCCTTTTTTTTCTCCCCTCGCCAGTTCTTGAAGGACCAGAAGAAGAACTAAATCAAACATTCATTTTCCGACGGCGTTTCCCTCGCTCCTGCCCCTCTCCGCCGGACCGGTGAATTAACAAAACCTCACGTTACATCCCTCCCCCTCCCANGAGGGAATAATCCCGGACGGTGCCGGTGCTGTCCCCGCATCCCTTTTGTTATTTATCGCGGTCGGGGAAGAGGAAGAAGAAAAGCGGGGGAGAGGGCACTTTCCCCCCTCTAAAACCGACCGGCTGAAGCCGCCGGTGCGCTGCAGCCGCTGCCCCGGACAAACGGGCGGAGGAGGACTTTGATGGGGAAACGCTTTTTCTCCCCTGATGCATCGTAAGTAACTTAAGTTGTTATTTGTAGTCCGCAAACAAACACGACATTATAATACCTCCCATCTCTGGAGCGCTGGAGGCCGCGGCGAGGGATGAGATCTGCCTTCCCCCATTCGAGCAGGACACTTTTTCGCTCGTAATTAATTTTATTTGATTTTGATTTTTTAATTTTTCCATGCTCCGCTCCCGGAGGCTCATTTGAACTGTAAAGGAATCACCGAGGGGGCGAGAGGACCTGGAGAGAGAGGCTGTCCAAACGACTCCACCGAGGTAAGCAGCCTTAACAATATCTTTCCCTTTTGCAGGTAGCACGGGGCATGGGTTTACTGTAATAATAATAAAAAAAAAATAGAGAGGGAGGGAAAGAAAGCCTCTTTCCAGATCAGCTCGCCAAATCCCACCGTACAGATAAATCCAAATCAAAGCGAAAAATTCAACACACACCGTAGAGAAACCTCTAAGCAACTTTCTTCAGGAACCACCTCTTTAATTGCCCGTTTTTGTACAACCGCCCTGCAAATCCTGCCTTCTCTAACGTGCTTTCGCACAAGCCACCTCGCTTGGATGCCAGTTGGAAGGTGATTTTAAACCTTTCGTCTTTATCTTTTTGCCCCAAGAGATCCGCTGATACCTGACTTGCGCGCTAATGGGTTTTTTCCCTACCCCTGCCTTGTGGGCCTGATTAACGATCCTTATTAAAAATCGAAGAGGAAGTGTTTCCGACGGCTCTGGCAAGAGACGGCCCTTTCCCAGGGAAGGAAGCCCTCTTCTCTCCCCCTCCCCGGTCCTGGCTCCCTGCGCACCCCGGGGAGTGCTGAGCGTCGGCCCCCGGCGGAGCCCTCTGCCCCGCCACGCGTGCCCCGCGTCTCGCCCCGTGGAGGGAGGCTTGGCTCTAGCCCTGCCTGGGAAGAATTCCTCCTGCCCATCTTGTTGTTATTATTATTGTTAACAATAATAATAACAGCTTATTTTCCCCAACCAGGTCTGAGGCCCGACTGGGACTTTCCCTGGAAACTTTATGTGGAAATACTTTGCAATCTTAATTTGGGGGAAGGGAGGATGCAATGTTCCCTCCTCCGTCGGGCTCGCTCCCCACCCCGCTCGACACCCCAGCTGCACACACACACACACATTTGTGTCCAAGGTTATTCACTAGTTGCCTGATGTATTGTTTTATTACATGCCGGCATGTCCACGGACGCGCTCGGATTTGTATTGCTGTCTACATGACAGATGGTGCTCTGTGAGGCCGCAAGAAGATACGATTCAATTTTCTTTTGAAAGGCACGTCCGCATTTATTTATTTATTTATTTAGCCTCCCCCTCTTTTCGCGCAGGGAGGGGAGAGGAGGGAAAATTTAAAGGGATGGAAAAGTTCGGCCGCTGCATTGGGTTTTTTTTCTTTTTGAATCCCACGCTTAGGAAACGGAAACTCTCCAAACATTCCCATTTGATCACTAGCAAATCGGTATCTGCACAATTAGCAGCAGGAAAGGAAATAAAGAAAAGGAAAAAAAGAAGGAGCACAGAGAAAAGAGCGGAGGGGAGAGCCTAGCAGATACATCGGATCCCGTAGGAACTGGGAAAATAAATCTCCCCACTGGCCTTGTTATGTTTGTGGAGCCTTGAGCTGTGTATTTAAAAGCATCATGTCTGTAGCATGGATCCCATAGAGCGTTGATGAAAAAGAAACGGTTAAGCAGAAACTGGCAGGCCAGAAAGGACAATATTAAAACTGGGAGCCGATGGGGGTGGTGGGGAATCACCCTAATATTGAGACACTGGATATGAGCTTGTTTGAAAAAAAAAAAAAA
>VZRO01006666.1:656592-679073 GCA_013397915.1 Daphoenositta chrysoptera
TCTGCTACATCTCGTATCTCAACCACGTGCTGGACGTGTAGCGCCCGACGGACGCCCGGGGAGCCCCGGGACCCCCAGTCCCGCCGCCCCGGGTCCGG
The DNA here is from genome assembly GCA_013397915.1 of Daphoenositta chrysoptera. Taxonomy (NCBI): domain Eukaryota; kingdom Metazoa; phylum Chordata; class Aves; order Passeriformes; genus Daphoenositta; species Daphoenositta chrysoptera. The sequence continues at coordinate 656,691 of VZRO01006666.1, forward strand.
CCGCGGCGGGCAGCGCCTTCCCAGGGGCGGGCGGCGGGGCGGGGGGGCCCCGCTGCTTGCCCTCCCCCCCTCCCCGGAGGGCTCCCGCCTGGTCGAGAGCCCGCTTTTCGAAGAGAACTGTAAAACCGGATTGTCTCTTCAGGCTGTCAAGTGCCCCTTTATATATATCCAAAAACATCTACTTGTGACCTTAAACGTGTGACCCATGGGTGCAGTTAAAAATAACTATTTTTTATTTATGGTAGAAGGAGTTGACAATTTATTTTTTTCAAGATTTATTTATTTTTCAGAGTGGTGGCAATTTTACTTTGGATACTTCGTGCCAATTGGTTTCTATAGTCGGGTGTTTACACTTTCTCCTGTGGAATATTATGTTTGACTTTATGAGTGTTGGGATCAATACAGTGTTCATTTTCTTTTCTTTTTAATTTATTTTTCCCCTCCAATTATATTGCACTTGTGTACCACAAACCTCCCCTCCCTCCCTGTTTATAAGTATATTTTATATATATCAAGGCATTTGTTCTTGACCTTTTTTCTTTCTTTCCTTGTGTGGGATCAACAACCACTAGCACTTAACTAGGAGAGGTTTTTTTTAAAACTTGTTGTTCTTCTGATCAATAGTTACGTCTGAAAAGTACTTTGCAAATCGTTTATAAGGGAAGTAGTTTCTTTGTGGGTGTATATGTGCGTGTGCGTATACATGCATGTGTGTGGGAGTGAGCGTGGGTGTGTATGTGTGTGGTATATTTTTAGGAAAGGACATTTTTTCCTAAAAAAAAAGAAAAAAAAAAAGAAAGAAAAGTAAAACCAGGACTGCTTTCCTCTGTGACAACCAAAAAAATTCTATAACCTGAAAATGTTTCATGTTCTTTGCTGTGAATCTCTTAAAACAAGAAGCGCATTTTAGAGACAAAAGAGAAAAAGAAAAAAACCACATCTGCTATCCAAAGATTTTAGTCTTTTTCAGGGTTTTTTTGTGTGTCTATGTTGCTTTATATAATGCAATATTTTGTAGTGAAAATAGATAAATCTGGTTTCTATCTGATGCGTTTTTCATATCTCTCATGAATGGTGAGCTGTTTTGCATATAAATAAAAGTATCAAATAAAAGCTGTTTTTTCCTAATTATTTTCCCTGTTGGTCCTTCTGTAAGACAGACATGCAATGTCCTTATGAATAAGGATTGCAAAGGCTTCTCAAGTCGTGCGTGGGAAGCTTCAACAGGTTACCTGCCTTTTCCTTGGGAGACTCGGGCTGCAGTCCCTCCACCACAGCTCCCCTGCTCCAGCCACTCTCAGCTGGCTGCCCTGCCCAAATACAAAGGAGACACAGGACCCTCACTGTCCCTTTCTCCCAGTCTCATCATGACTGGCATCTGGTCACATGTTTCAAAGTTCAAGCTGTACAATCCAATCTGATGCTTGCAAGCACCTGTTTTGACACCTCACTCTTTGATATGTCTGGCTTTGCCACACAAATATATGTGTTGTCCTGCCTGAGTACACTGAATTTTCTTTCTCCTGTTTAAATTCAGCTCTGATCCCTCTCTGGCCAGGTCTAATTCTACTGAAACCAAGGAACAATCTCGTGCCCTTTCCCTACTTTAGAAAACCTCAACCATAATCTTTTATATAAGGCTTCATTGCCAAATCTTGTCATTTGAAACATGGAACAGATACAGACTCAATGGCAGACAGGCTATTACCCAAGTAATGTGACACCATCTCATTTATTAAACCCTTTTCTCGTTTACCACAAGGGGTTAATTTTACCTATAATTTGAATACTGCTTTTGACTCTGGTGGCTGTGTCATCCATTCTTACTTGCTGGAGAGATAAAACCCTCCCCTCCACCCCGTTTTTATGGCTGACACTTTGCACAGAGATTTAATTAAGTGTGGTCTTGACCAGCTCAAAAGCTCCATGCAGAAAACCTGTCAGAGAGACTGTTAATTCCACTTTCTACAAATACACGCTTGCCATGTCCCAAGGGAGCACACACTGGTTTGGTAGTTCAATGCACAGGTTTCAAATCCTGCATCTTTCAGGGCTGAAATAACTCCACCAACTTTGGAGCTGGCTTCCTTTGGGACAGGTCTGTTTCTTAGGTTCAATATCAGGGCGCTGTGTTGAGTTTGATGTTAATTGCCTGAGTGATATTATAAATCCTGCCATCCAGCAAGCCTTCATGCTACCAGCATTTGGGAGGACTTAGTTAATAAAAAGATAAACACAATATTTCCTTGTCAACTGCTGGGAACGCATGTTTTAGGGAAGAGAGTGCTCTGTAACACCTGATTATAAAGTATGGTGGCTGGCAGTTGATTCAAGCACACAGGCTGTGGGATAAGTAGGAGTGAACCCCACATCCCCCCTGGCCTCACTTCCCCTTCTGGGGGTCTCGCACATGTGTCAGAGGCACAGATTGGGATAATGCTTGAGTCTCAGGTTCCCAGCCACGTGATCCTGTGCCCAAGTGATAAGCCAGTGAGGCGCCTGTGTTGTGAGCAAAGAAGAGCACAGCGTGGAGATGTGTGGGAACAGGCTCAGGTTTGGAACTCAGAAAATCTTGTGGGCTATTCCATTCCTACCATCCCCGAGACAAGAGAGTCTGCTTGCACTCAGACACAGGGCAGCAAGGGCTTTGCTTTTGGTGGTATCCACAGGGTCAAACCTCAAGTTTAACCTGCAGAAGGGTCAGGGCACTTGACCTGAAGAGATGTCCTTTTCTTCCCAAGTTTTATCTGATCGCAGAAATTGCTTCTTTCTACAAGACCTGTCTCATTTCCATACACTCACCACTTTGTTTAAATCCTGTCCCCATCATAACATCACCCCAACTACTTCTATTTTTAATGTTGGCACCAAAAAAGAAACTCATTCTCATCTCTCAATGTTGAAAACAGAATGTAGATTTTGCTCCCACATTCCACACCTTTTATTTATTCTTAAGGAGCTGAGTAGTATGCACAAGCTACAAGGCCGATGCAAAAAAAAAAAAGGCTGCATGGCTAAGAGCTCAAAAGTCTGGATTTATGAAGAATGGGTAAACAAATTTGACTCTATCTCATTGCAAGTCTAGGTTAGATACCAATAAAGTCTAATTACATAATCAAAGTTACTTTGCCCATGTCTGTGTTCCCTCAGCAATAAAGGAATGAATGACCCTGAGCGACAATACTATAGGAGGAATGGGGTGGAACTGCTGAATGAAAGTTTGTATCACACTCAGCCATTACAGCAGTTGGTGGGAAGAGACACAGTTAATATTTCCTGGTATTTTAGCTACATTCAGATACCTTTCTTTCACAACAGAAGAGGAGCTTATCCTACAAACCACAAAAGAAAGTGCACTCAAAGACAGAGAAGGCAGAGCACTACCTCTGGACCTTTAGCTGACTCTAAAAGAGGGACTTTAGGCCTGACTCAATACAATATATGAAACATTTAAAATATTATATAAAAGATATAAAACACTGAATGGAAACCTCCAGCATTCAGAGAGAGCAAGTACTTCTAATGGATAAACTTAGAATATCCCAGTACAAGGGATATCCAATGCAGGCTAACATCAGGTGATAACACCTATTAAGACACATTTTCAGGCCTATATTGACTCACAGGGACATGGTGCAATACACACAGGGTGTATCATTAGGAAGCAGGCCAGCTAATGTATTCATCTGAGCCCTGGAAACAGATCCTGACCCTGATACAGCAAACGAGGACAGACAGCAAGCCAAAAGTAACTCCTCCAAATAAACATAATGGTTTTGACAGGGCTGTACAGCTAAGGGGGAACTGTATCTGAGTATCATACAGTTTCCGAAGCGATTAAAAGATCTAGAGCACAAAATATTCCAAAAGATAGACTTGAATTTATGCTGCTGTTACACTTGCACATACAAAAGGAAGGATTTCTAGGCACAGATCATCACTGTCCAGCAAAGTGCATGATACTGTGCATTCAGGATCACACTACTCCCCAGCCACAAAGTCAAGTCTCATTGCTTGTGTTAAAAAGTGTGTGAGCTAGGTAGGATATGACCACTGATACTTACAGCAGATAAATTCTGAGGGTCTTGAACATGATTTGATATCTCTGCAGTATTTCTAGCAAAGGCAGTGTGTGTGTATTTGAGAGAGAGATGGGGGGTGGGGAGCTGAAGGGGATGTTGTATATGAAACTCAACAAAGAAATGGATCTTTTCCATTATATAGCTGTGAAGAAATAGCAGAGACATTCTATCTCTTCACATATCTATCCATCTAGCCATCCTGTAACCCAATTAACCCAGTTCTTTTAGGGTGAATAAATGTTTTCTAATATCAGCCATTATTTTTCAGTACTCTCAGTTTATTCTCCAGGGTGGAGATCCAGATCAATAACCACAATAGCAACTGACCCAAAAGGAAAAGGCACTCTCCTGGTGCTTCTTATTTATTTCTTCAGAGCCGATTTCATTTTTCCTGACTCTTCCCCTGGTGACGGATTTTGCCTTTCCTGCCCAGAATGGCCATGTTGTTTTATCCTGGGCTCTATTTGCATGTGAGCTTCAGATTCGTCTTTGGCTCCTTGCACGGTTTGGGATGAGACCCTCCTGTCCCCAGAGAGGGGGGCAGGTGTTGCTCCAGTCGAGCGAATGGAACCAAATTACAGGACCGTCTGTCGCCTCCTCTGGGAGCTGGCAGAGGGAGGGGAGGAAGGGGAGGGGAGCGGGATGCCGTATGACAGAAAAGAAAAGCAGAACATCATACTGATGCCGATAAGAGCTTGAAAACATGAGTCGCCCCAGCCCACAGCCCCACCCAAAACCGTGCAGCAACCACCTGAAAGAGAAATATCAGGAGCAGAGACAGAAATAAATTGAGTCACTGGGCTGGAATAACTCAGGCTTAAAATGAAAGAGAGCTCAGACCCTGTCCACTTTGAGACACAACTGCAGGCACAGAGTTGCTGTTTTTCTCAGCTTATGGCTGTGTGCTTTGATACCACCTCCTCTGTCCCTTCAGAGCAGGCTCCTCTGCTCACCACTGCTCTCCACCAAGTCCTCACAGCCCAGTTCTGGCAGCAGCTCCTGCGCTGCTCTCTACAGCTGCTCCTTCTGGCCTTCCCACAGCCACCCTGCCCTTCAAGGTCCCCGAGAGTGGCATGACTGTGCAGAGGTGGTTCTGCTCCTCTGCCACCCCACCAGTCCATGTCCTGCAGTGCAGCCGGTCCTTGCCCCCACAGGGAGCTGCTTGGCGCTCCAGCTCAGGGCTGGTGTCTCGCTTCCCATCCGTGCAGACTTCTACTCAACTGATCTGAGAGAGGTGATGTTACAGAACTTACACTTCTCAAACCCACCTATTTGCTTAAGGAATTCTTAGAAAATTAATACAAGACCCCCATCTACCGCACTCCCCCCCCCTCCTTGTTTTTACTGGTTTTTTTTCTCCTGAACTTTCCTAGACATGAGTGCACACACACACATTGATGTATGCAATGATTGCTCTCGGAGTGGCTGGGCACAGAGACACTTGGAAAGCAACAGATGACAGTTGTTCTGCTGTTCCTCACTGAAACAAGGAGATGATCAGAGAAGAAAAAGCTGTTCTGTGGAGAATTCAGAGGAGATTTGGAAGAAGGCATGAAAAAAAGTGCCATTAGGAGTGTTCAAATCAAAGCAAAAGCGGCATGGAGTGAAAGAAAAGCAGAAGCCAGGTCACATAGGTGGTGGGGCCTCCTCAGTTAGCGACTGGGCATAACATGAAGGATTTTCCATGAGGGTGGTGGGGTGTACGTATGAACCTGGGGTCTACACTAGGGTGTAATGAGGAACAAAAAGCAGCTGAAAAGGCAGGCAGCAAACATAGAAAAAGATGGCAGCAGGAAGTGTGAGGAAGGAGAAGGATATGAGCAGCTGGGTAGAGCTGCTGGTATGGGTGGATGGGGAGAAGATGCTCCAGCAAGTCAGAAGGAGCAGCTCGCTCCAGGGTTAAAAGCAAGTTCAGTCCAGGAACAGACAGGCACCAGGCAGGAAAGGAACTGGAAAGAGTTGTTAAGTAGACATTCAAAACTACTCAGGGGAGATCACCACAACTTTAGAAATGGCCAAAGGGATGGACTGGCACAGTAACATTTTTTCAAGGACCAAAAGACAAGGGGTTTGTCATATAATGTCTATCCTCCAGAGAAATTCTCTGTCTCCTTGCTCAAAACAATTCTGTGCATAGAAGTGGCAGAAAGATTTACAAACCCCAGGGCTACAGCTAAGCAAGGGCTCACAGACAAGGTAAACACAAAGAAAGAAAAAAAAGAAATGCAGAACAGAGCAGAGCAGGAGAAAGCAGAATTCCACTGTGTGGAGTCACAGCATTCAAAGACAACTCTTGCCCACATATCAGACTCAATATTCCCAATACCAAGGGTCTTTTGACCATTTAAGCTATTTCAAGATTTAAGACAGGCTTCAAGACTATCCCGGAAAAAATCCCTATAGGATAGAGCCACAAAGCTGTCTTGAACTTTTGTTATTCAAGATAATAAAGACAAGGACTGACCATGAAAAATTGCAGAAGGACTGTGCGAGACTGATAAAATAGCACAAGAAATTCAGTCTAAATAAAGTGATAACGTGATGCATGCAGGGAAGAACATTTCTAACTTCACATATAACTGATTGGTCCTGAGCCAAGCTAGATCTTGTAGCTATGATATATTGCTTCATGATAACATCAGCTTGGGTCTTTGTGTCATGGAAAAAGAAAATGAAATGTAAGATATTATTATCACCATTGAGAGAACAGAACAGGTAGAGAGCAAGGCAGAGAGCATCATGCCATTGCATAAAACCAAAGTAAGTCTGTATCCTGAATTCCATGTGCAGCTCTGGTTCAGTCTCAGTAAGAATAAAGTAAAAGCCCGAAAGCATCTGAGAATGGCAGTAAGGGTAACACAAAGCATGTAATAGCTTCCATACAGCAAATGACTAAATGAAAACAACTGAGCCAGCAGTGATTTTACAGAAAACCATCATATCCTAGTTAACAAGGGGATAGTGGAGAGGGATCAGTTGTTCCCTGTCTCATCCAATATAATTTGATACCAGGAGGCATCAAATGAAACTGTTGGATTCCAGGTTCAAAATAAACAAAAGGAGGTGTCTTGTCACACCATGTGCAGTAAGACTGTGGAACTCCTTCCTTGGGATGTTGTGAAAGCAAAAATGTTACACAAATTCAGGGACAGAAGATCACAAAATAGAAATCTGCTGAGGATTTTTAAATGAATAGAACTTCCTCCCAACTCAGGCTCTCCTCAAACCACAAATGGTTGAAAGGCAGCAGACTTCTAGCAGGAAGTATCATATATACCTCTGCTATTGTGATATTCCCCAGGCATCTGCTTTGGCTCCCATTTGAACTGGGATGCTGGGATAGATGGATTTTCAGTCTGGCTCAGTGTACATCTTCATGATCTGAAGGAAATAGATCTCTGACAGATGCCAACATCTTTCAAACCTTGATCTCTTTGGACCTGAACACAAAAGCTGTCCACAAAAGCTGTCCACAAAAGCTGTCTCTATGGTGAGTCCTCAGTGGGCCAATGTGACAAGATAAATATGATCTTTTAGATAGGGAGGGAGGAGGACTTGTTCCCTGGGGCAATAAGCATAACAAACGTGGTTTTCCTGAAAGTCAGAGGGTTGGAGTTTGATGTCAAACACATAAAGGTAGGCTTACAGCAGTTCATGATCTCCAAGGAGTTACTTATCATTGTCATCAGATGAACAATCCTAAGAAGGATCCTGAAGATAATCATAGTATGGTAGGATGGTCAAATGTAGGATGGGATCCTGCCTTGAATTTGGCCCTAGTGTTCTTGTCCTGACATGTTTTTCAGACTTTACTTTGATAGGACTGCCTTCTAAAGAGGTAGGTCCTATTAGTCAGGGTCACAACTTCCTATCTTGCTTGAATTGCCCCAAGAAGACCTAAACTCAGGAGACCTTTAATATTGATCCAGCAAAGTGTTTGAGAGAAGAAAGGACTGCTGAGAGACTTGAAGAGTTTAGATTCAGCCATTGTGGTCATCAAAACCTAGCAAATTTTGACATACTTTAGATTCAAGCCTCAAAAATGAGAAAGAAATGAAGAAAAGGAAGGGGAGGTTAAAATGATAACAAAGAGATGAGTGAAAATAGTGGTGTACATGAACTATGGGGGGAATGGACGATCATCTTCTAAGCTCATCACACTGGGGCTTTTTTGGGTGATCAAAGGTGTCTCAGACAAAAAACCAGTCTCAGACACCATATGTAGTTATTCAGAAAATCCCATTACAGACTAGCCTAAATCTTGTGGCCAGTGGTCACCTCCAGTATGAGCCAGGTCTTGCTGACCAGCTAGGAATGGAGCCTTCAAAAGTGGTTTGGGGGCACTCACCCTGTTTTCTTGATGGGGACACTGAACACAAAAAGGATCCAGAGATTCAGAAATTAACTTTAAATGCTAAAGTCACTTTGCTGTACATAATCATATGGCTGTCTCAAAGGCTACACTTTCTAGTTCAGGCTCTATCAGAGAAAGCATTGCTTTCGAAGAAAGTGTCCTTAAAAATTGCAGAGCAGCCCCCTTGTCTCTCCCAGTTCCAGTTCCCCCACAAAAGGCTCACCAGTGCCAAAGGATTTCTAAGGGAGACCTCCCAGATTTCTTGACCCATGAAGTATCTTCTGACAATGTGCAAAGTAAGTTAGCACAAGACTTTCCTACTCCATTTGCCCTGTAACAGTATCCAAGATTTTAAACAATTTGAACCTTACTCTGTAAAGGTGAATTTACCTCACTTGACCTTTTCTTGAGTTATTCTTAAAGCCGCTCTCAATGGTGCATTTACAGTGCATGCTTGAACTACAGACACTCATAATACCTCCTCCGTATCATTTCAAGACATCCAGGACTCTTGCTACCACACAATTTGCTTCTCAGTAGCATCCAAAAGGTGAAAGTACAACATGAAACAGGATTCAGAGTACATATTTAACAAGCTCCAAGAGTACATAGTGTTATTTGGGGCCAAGGCCAGGGTCAAATCCTGTCAGTCGCACAGGGATTCTAGCACAAGGCTACATTATAGAGCCAAAGGGTAAGAACCCTTGTATCCTTTTTAAACATACAGATATTGTCCATAGTCTCTTAAATACTCCCACCAGAAATAGAGGTTCAGGTGAGACCTGACAAAGAATGAAGTATTGAGGCAGATCCTAGTGGGACAAATATTTTGAAATCTCAGAATCTGAAACCCAAGGAACATTAATCACCAATGTCACTCAACAAACTAAGGACCAAATGCATGGTGAAGCTCGCACGTGGCCTAGCACATAGTCTCTCTAGGGTAGGGTTAAGCCACACTGGTGGGATGGCACAGAGAAACCTGCATTGCTTGCTAGCATAAACAAGCTGTAATAGCACTCACTGCCTGTCTAGTCAGACAAACTGCATTTAATTACCGTGCGTCCAAGTTACAGTAATCTGGATGCAGATAGATCTGAAGTAAATTGAAAGGAAATGGATTTTACGTTACAATGTAGAAAGGAAAAGCACATTAAGATAAAGATGATTAGGTGGATTGGAAGAGCCTTGTAAAAGATAATTGCATTCAAAACAATAGCATCTTCAGCAGGGGAATTTCTGTCATGTGGAAGTTATACTACTGTTACACTCAGAGAAGTGTCCACACCAGATTGGCTCCTTCTTCCTTTGCATGGTGGCTCCTCGAGTTTCTCTAAGAGTTGCAGCTTCTGGCTTGACTGACACCAGCAAAGCCATTTCTCTAAATCTCTGAATCTCACAGCCAGTCTGGTATTTCTCTCTGTCTCACATCCTCCTGGGAGACAACATATGCTTCCCTTTTCCACCCTTTACGTGTTTAGACTGCAAATGCTCTGTCAGCAGTATAAGGACCTGACCCACACAGCAGGAGAATTTGCAACCTGCGCAGTCCCATCCTGACTGTGAGGCTGACCAGTCCCATCTAGCTTCATCCCACCACGAGAAGTATCTAAACCCTTAGCCAACACAGGTGCTCTCTCAGTGCCATGAGGTGACTGAGCCTCTGGAGAAACAAGACCTGCTCTTACTGTTTGAGAGTAGTCACATGGGGATTTAATCACTGTTCCTAGCAGTGACATCTGAAAGAGATAAAAAAGGCAGCTGAGCAGCCTGTGTATGCCCATCTGCAGTCAGCCACTTCGTTATGGCATTACATTCATCCACCAAACTAGGAGCCAGCTTTCAAACAGATCAACATCCCAGGCAGTTTTGATCCAGAGCTGTGAGTTAGTCTTGCTTTATTGCTGGCCACTGCTTTATGACAGCAGAAACTGTCTCTAATTATGGAGTGCGAGTAAAAGTTTGCATCCTCCAGCAAGCACTCAGAAGCAAGGAGGTTACCATCATTCTCTCCTGGAGGGAATGGTAGAGGATGACCTTAGTCTCCATATGCGCTGCACCACAGCTGATTGTCACAAAAGCCGGTTACTGATGTGCTTCATCATATAATGGGATCCCTGCTTGACATCCCTGCAGCACAGAACTTTGAAAAAACACCTACAAAAAGCAGAAATATCCAGTGAGCCTCTGGATTAGCTGACTCAACAATGCTGAGTCTACTGTGTCTTAATGTCTCCTTTGAGAAAGCAATGGCATGGCTGGCAAGCAGCAGTAAGTCTGCTTGTTGTGGTCACATAACATCAACTGTCTCCTCACGATCCTGCTGTCTTTGTCTGAGGCCCTTCCAGAACAGAGAGTGCGTCATTCCAGCTTCATTTGCACTCATGTTGTGAGAAGCTGCTCCTTATTTCTTCACTGGATGTATCTACCTGTCTTTCATGGTAGCAGGGCTAATCTCACTATTTGCAACTTTACCTCCTATCATAAGGATGCATAATATCAACTCCTGTGTCCATGAATTACATATTACTTGTTTTATCTTTGTTTTTTCTATGTTGAAGTCACCAGGGACTCTGATTCCCAGCGTTCTTGTTAGGATTTTTCTTGTTCTTCAGTTTCCTACTGACCATGTGACAACCCACACTGTTGGGGTACCACTCTGAACTGTAACAGTGCTAATCATCTGTCTGAAACTGGCTCTGTGTTCATCCTCAGTAAGTACTTTAGTACCCAGTCCAATAGATTGTGGAGTACAGATATTTTGGTGTCAGGTATATTGTGTCCAGGAGAAATTGCTTCTATGCAAACAGAATCCTTTTTCTGTCTGACAATTACCTGGTTTTGGAATGGGTCCTTTATACCTTTTCAGAGTCAGCAGAATCTGTAGGAGCAGTTTTTGCTTCAGAGTCTTGTTCACTTCAGCCTCCATAAACCCTAGGCACAGCTGGCACACAACACCTCTGAATTCTAACTTTGAGCATCTCATGTTATTTACATGCCTTCCTTTTGGCATAATGGGAAGAACAATAGTACATTCAATGTGCTGCAACCTTACTGCCATCCTCCTGTTTATCAGAGCTGGTATCTGCTGAGGAATTGTTTGTTCTGGGGCCCTATTGAAGTCCAGGCCTGACATAAACAGCATTTTCCTTGGTGTCTACAAGTTTGATTGCTGAAGTCATACCCTTGACGCTCAATACAGACCAGCCTTACAACCCTTGCTCTATTTTTTGCTTCCTGTGGTTTCACGCAAACTAGTATTTTTGTTCATGTTTCATTTACAGTCATCTTACTATTTCACTCATGGTAACCCTACCATTTCTGTTACTTATCCCTATTTGACAAGCTTCATCAGCTTCCTTGATGCCACTGAGCTTCTGATGCCAGCATGAAACTTCTTTGGCTCCTCTCTTTGGTTTTTTTCAGTTCCTGAATACCTTTGATGTAACTCTTTGAACGTATTTTTCTTTCCTACCTGGATGCATTAACATTATTTTTCAGGCACATCATTTCCATCATAAAAAATGGACAGTTTTGCTACTTCACTTGGAACCTCCAGCTTTTTCCAGAGGTATTCCAAGCCACCAGTCATGCTATTCATCTGAACTTTCCCATATCCAAATACGATCTCTGTAAACCTAAGTATTTTAACATCACCAATCTTGCTGTTATTCTTCTAGGAAGCAGGGTAAGATATGCAACACGACCTGAACGTCAATAGAAGGAAAGGATGTTTCCTAGAAAAGGTGTTGAACACATTGCCAACAAACACTGTGTTCTTCTAAAGCCCTGTGCTGGGGAGCCTGCTGATACATAATATCCAGGGAATATATTTGAGGATAACAAAAAATTCCTTCGACAGCCTGCAGTGAAAAACATTCCCCTTAGTTTATTTGTTTCACATCAGGAACTAGTGGAAGAATTGTATCTATTTCATGTATGACAGCAAATAGCTACTTCATTGACTTTTCTCCTTAGTCAGTGACTCCTGATGCTTTAAGTCCAACTGGCTACACTTTTAGCCATTGGTGAAATGGAAAAGAAACTTTCTGTATGCATCTCTCAGCTGTATTCCCACAGTCTGCACTTGTGGTACCCATCAGTAAGGCAGTCCCACATGGTTAAGCACATTCCAAGGAAAATGCAGCTCATGGCTGTGCTCTGTAGGGATAGGTCAGGCACTGTAGTCATACATGTCAAGGATGGACAGGCAGTTCAGATGTTAAACTCTGACAAAACTCTTTTGCTGAGTGCCAGTGAGATTTACTCTGGTTTTCTTTGGAGACTCACAATCTGGCCAAACTGGGACAGTTTTTCAGGGTATGACAGAAGTCGTATCCCCTGCAGTGGAGCTCCTTTCAAGCCAAATTTCTAATCTCTGCTCCACAGAAACTTTAGATCTTCTCAAAGAAAGGCACTGCTAGTCAATTTTAAACTACAGATACATCTGTTTCTTTTTCTGTAACCTCTCTCCAAGATTAAACTCTGTTCCCTCAACCCAAACCACCAGAGACATCCACCATGGCAAATCTCAGGCTCCAGAGTTAGATTCGGCTGGGTTGTAAGACATTGGGAAAAAACTCTTAAAACCAGCCTTGTAGAAAGCATTGTCAAAAACTCCTTTTTCTTGTTTTCTACCAATAGCTGTAGCAGAAAGCAAATACAAGAGCTGAAAACAACAACCTATTGATCTGTACCTATCTGCAATGCTAAGGACCCTATTTCTGCCACATTCATTTCTCTGTCTTTTCAGTAAGCCAGCTACTACCATGAACCTTTCCTCTTTCAACCTCTGCAGGCACCCACCAGCACATTAATCCGTAGAAATCACTTCTTGTGGTTGCTTTGATGGATGAATTCAGCAGAGGCCTGTCCTGCTAATACATCAATGGTGCACAGTTAGGCCAGGCTCAAGGGTCTGCTTTCTAATGATAGACACGAGGGCGGCCACAGCGTGCAACCCACGTGTGAGATGGATGCCCTGTGAGAACAGGTGTAGAGAGGGGAGGGGATGTGCTGCTCATGTAAATTTTGTACATTAGATTAGCTGCCAGCATCAATGCACAGAAGCAGGTTGCTCCCAATTGCTAGGATTCCAAAGGAAAAGGACACAAATGAGCAGTGCTGGATGGTCCTATGATCCCTTCACCTTGTTTAATCCCTCCCTGGAGAAGAATAACCGATGACTGCTGAAACCAAACAGCTCCTGTCTGAAAGGAGCATGTACCTGCCTCACTTGGAGTGGGAGATGTCCACCAACAGAGGATTTCATCTTTAAGGAAACAGCTCCACCTGTGTGATTGAAATAAGATATGAGACACTTAGAAAGATTTCTAAAGCTTGCATGACCACAACCACTGCTTGTACTCATTCCTTTTCCAATTTATTTATTTGCATTTCTATGGGTGTGAACAGGTCAGATTCAGCTTGTTCACTGGTTTTTATATGTTTCATTTTTTCTGGCTCCCTCTCTTTGAGACAGTGCACCCTGGAGTTAGGCACCCACATAGACATCAATAAACTTGCTGGATGGGTAGGGGATGATGGACGCATTAGGTGGGATCTGTTGTGCACCACTTCTGAAAACAAGGCAGAGCCAGTAACACAGCACCAGAAATCTCACTTGAAATTACTCTTTCTGAAAATCTTGGCCAGGATCAGGTCTTGTGTTTTGCAAAACTCTTCTCTGCCTCCAGACTGATTATGTTACTTTGGTGTATTTATTACAACCTGGGTGCAATCAGTTCTCCTGCTGAATATCCCTTTAGCCATCCTATACCAATTACTCATGTGCTACCTGCTCAGTGGAAACGAACCAGTGAATCTCATTTCTTCACTCGCCAAAGATTTCCCTGCCTCCTTTTCCATCGTTACATTTCTGGAAGCTCTTTTCCTCTTTTTTTATTTCAGTCCTGGGTGTCCCCTGAGCTTGGTGATTGCATTTAAAACAGACACAACGACATTATGAAGCATTAAACTAATGGCATTTGAGACCATTTTTCTCCCATAAACCATTATGACGTCCCTGGAATGGCTGGCACGGGGCTGAACACCAGCGCCGCCATCCAGGGCTGCATCCCTCTCTGCCACTCGGTACCCACTCTGGGATTCGAGGTGCCATCTCTTGTGCTGCTCTCGCTGTAACAGCCCCCAAGAAAGCTGTTTTGATCTTCAGATGAGTTGTTTGGCACGACCATAATGACAAATATGTGAATGGGGGGTTAACCATGAATTGCAAAGTACCTATCAAATCCCCAAGGTGGAGAGGAATATATCTTCCTTCACACCCTTTTGATGTATAGTTAATTACACGAATCTGGAACTGTTACCATGTGCAAACAGAGTGAAAATTGACTTTCTAAGCCATCCCTGGCCCCTCTGCATATGTCACTTGCTCTAGCCCAATATCATGCTCTGTCTGTACACACAGAAATATATAATCAGTATGGGTTAAGACTCTTTTTTTTTGATAATCCAACATTATAAAATGTTAGAGGGAAAGAATGGAATGTAGCATCCTTCAGGCCTGATGCAGCTTTTTTAAAAAGAAGAAAAAAATCCTTATTTTATATTGGTTGTTCTTTCTCTTGCCTGAATAAAAGCTTTAGCACAGCTTGAAAGGGTTGCATGTGCTGAAATGTAGCCCAAGGATATGTGTTATTATCCATCCCCTCTTGACCAGCAGGGTCTCAGCTCTCTCTCCCTTTCAGCCTTTTGTTTGAACAGATGGGATTGGGGAACGAAGGGAAAGAAAGGCAGTCTGTTCTCATTAACGCTCCCAGTACACAAACACAAACCTGAGCACAGGGGACCTACAGAACAGGACTGCTTCCACTCCACACATATCCACTGAGACCATATGTACCCGCACACAAAGGCAGACAGAAGACCCATGTTGAGCCAGCTACGAGGCATTTACCAAAGATGACTCCTCACCAATTATTTTAAAATTATATTTTTTATAAAAGTCCTCATAGGTAATTCCTTTTTTTTTTCAGCCACCCAATATAAAAAATAACCTTTCTTCACCGGTGTGGTGTTGAGGTTGTTTTAAAAGAAAGATTGTCATTAAATCAGCCTAAAACCTGAGCTGAGAGCATTTGTTTTGTCTTGGTCTGATGTGATCTATGTGAAGAGGTGTGAGGCTGAACCCGCCAGACTAAGGAAAAGGTTCATGTAGTTCAATCTCCCAGCATGGGCCGAGGCTGCTTCATCTGGAAAAGGTGCTCAAAAAGCTGCTGTCATCCATGATGGACTACCTGTCAGTTGAGAATATCGCACAAACTCTGTGGCCAGGGTAGGCTGTAACACTTCAAAGCTGGGTTCTTCAATTTCCCTCATGGCTCTTGCATATTTTTGTGTATTTACTAATAGATCACTTGGAAGGCCTGCTTAAACAAATACTTGATGCTTTTTTTGAATTGAGCATAGTCATTGGCCTCGGTGATCTCCTGTCACAGTGAATGCCTTCATGGGCAGTATGTGAGGAAACATCTCCTTCCAGCAAAGTTTGACTCCTCACTTTGGAAAAGGGCAAGCAGCCCCAAGCTCTGCAGCCTGGTGGCTCACCACCCCATGGCAGCTGAGCAGACATCAATGCCTGCAGCCTGTGACAAACTCAAAGCCACTTGAAATAGTGAAGATGGGGAGGTGAGGTGGCTTCCTCAGCACCCCACTGCACACCACACATCCATCACACACAGATGGCTACCGCGGTGTGGCTGACATGTGGCGACTCATTAATCTGCTGTACTGCAGCCACACACTGGGCTCAAACCATGCTTGGAGCGGCAGCAGAATGGGTCTGTCTGAGCACGGCAATCTCCTCTAGATACAGAGTTTCCCCTGATCCTATTTCTGGGTGGTGAATATCGCTGCACTGCGGAAAGTGTTTCTGGGCAACTCAGGTCCCCCTGCCTCTTCCTACCTCTCCAGGTCAGCTCTGGCTCAGCTTGTCTTTACCCATCCTCCCAAGCATTAAATGGGTCAGGCCTGAAAAGAAGATGTGCCAGACATCTGCAGCTGCTTAAGAAGGACCTCCCAGATCAAAAGCACGACAGACACCGAGGTGGCTCTGAGATAAGCACTGAAATGAGTAGTCAGGAGCCAATTCCCCAAAGAGGGTCTTTGGTTAAAGCCCCTGACTGATCTTTGTAGTTGATCATATTTCCCAAGGAGCCTCGCTATACCCTAAAGAACACCATACTTTAGGTGTCTGGTAGCAAAGTGAGTGAAGCTAGAGAATGGCTCTCCTCCAGCTGCAGTAGGTTGCATGGAGACATGGCAGGCTCTTTCCTCAAGTGCAGAAGGAAACACCCACGTATTATGTCCAGCATCAGGTAGATCTATATTTCATTACAGCCCCAGGCATTTGACATGTAGACTCAAGAAAAGAGAGCTGTCATTTTTTTCCCCAGGAATTGTGAGCATAGGGAATGCAGAGCAGAAAATGAAGTGGTTCTCCCCGCAGGGCTGTTTGCAGAAGATCACAGGGGAGCCAAGGCAGAGGAGCATTAGTACCTCTGTTCACAGGCTCTCACACACTCTCTGGGCATGCAGAGGCAGGTTTCCATAGCCGCACACCTCCTTTGAACACCACGGCACACACACGTGCTCTGCAGATTACTGCGGGCAGACGAGCGGTTGGCAAGGCACCCTCTGCCAGCCTTTTTCCATGCACAGTTGCCCAGTTTCCATAAATAAGAGCAGCTGGGAGCAGAGCCCAAATGCAGCCCTCCCGCTACCCAACCATGGACTGGCACAGAGCAAGCTAAAGGCTTGCAGGCAGTGGGTCCAAGTTGCACATGAGCTGCACCATGAAGGTGGAGGCCCCACTCTGAGCCCACCATGAAGGTGGAGGCCCCACGCTGAGCCCCATGGCGTAGCACCTCAGGCACAACTGCTCTCAGGAGCTGAAGCAAGCTCGTGTCCTGCAGCAGCACCACTTCAGCACGGTGCAGAGCAAAGCTAATGAACCTGAAGGGGCCCACACCAGCAGCAAGCAGGTGTAGCACAGCCCTCCTCGGTGATGGCAGCATAAATAGCATGGCAAAAGGAGCCAGGGACAGGACACATCACTTGCTAAAAAGCAACGTTCAGGAGAAACCCCTGTATCGCTGTAGCACACCTCCCAGTGCTCCCTGCCCAGGACTGGACTTCACATCAGCTTTAATTGCACTTTAGGCAAGCAATGGTTAGCAGGAGAGACCAAACCACCAACCACCATTTTCAGCAGGCTGTAAGAACAATATTGTTACCTGGAGGCTGATACTTTGCCCATTGGCGCGCCTACATGGCATCATTTAGAGCAAATAGATTCTATTCCTAAAATCCCAGTTAGCCAACCAAGGAACACAGACCCCCAAGCTCTTCAAAGCAAAACACCTGAAGTTTGGGCTTGGGAAACATGACACAGCTCAGCAGCTTGCACTCTTCTTAGCAAGGAATGGCAATGCTTTCACCCAGACCATTACAACAACAAACCCACCCCACCAAACTTAACAGAAGGGTCAACTGAAGTCTAGGAGTATTGAGATTCCATCGTTTTCCTCTGTCTTTTCAGCAGAGGCAATTAAAAAAATTAAACTCTTGTTTTCAACCCATACCAGAAAAGCAGCCTTGAATTTGAAATTGCACATCTAGAAAAAACCCTTTGCAAAGAAATGAATTTCAAATCAATGAAAATATTTTGCTTCACCTTAAAAATAAAGCCTAAGCAAGAAGCTGCTTGAAAATAAACTATTAATACAGAGCATTTCAGTAACTTGAAGAAGTTCCACCTTTAAATTACCTATGAGGGCACAAGTGCTTGTGTACAATGAAAAGGGGCTCAGAGTGCCACTACAAAATCAAATATCTTGGGCTGTGAGTTATCCTGCTTCACTTATGCTGTGTCATGGAAAGATTGATCAAACTCCTCTCTGTGGATTCTGAAATGTCCCAAAGCTACAAAAGTAGGCCTGACAGTGATCCACCTCCTGGTGCCTTCTCCCTACACAGCTGCTGCTAGCCATGCTTGGAAACACGATGCTGACAGACAGCTCTTTGGTCCAATAGAGTTGTCACAACATTGCATATGATGTTTGGCTCCACCATGTACCAGCAAGTCTCTTTCAGACCATCTGTGCCTCAAAGCACAGGACAGCACTGTGCTACCTGAGCCTGCAGTGGCCACAGGAAAGATCAGCACCCCTGGTGCCACCAGACAAACCACTGCTTGAGTTCCATCATCTGACATTTGCTTCCATCAGTTCTCAGCAGCTGGATACAGCCTGCTGTTTCACCAAGCTCTCATATTGTTTCAGATTCATGGAACAGAACACAGGAAAATGGCCAGGGTGCCACCACCAATGGGACTCAGGGGATCAAATCCCAAATGCCACCTAGAAGTGGGGACGCCCACCAATGCCACCAGGAGCATTCCTTGGGCCTATATGATCTGTCAGTGTAGATATACCTGTTTATACCCAGCTGAAAAGGACCAAGGGAGGTTTACAAGTGGAGGTCAAAGAGAGTGCTGTCATTGTAAATAATGCCCTCCACATTCTAGACTACATCAGGAGGAAGGTGGCCAACAGATTGAGAGAAATTATCCTAATCTTATCCTAAGTGCTGGTGAGACTGTGCCTAGATATTCTCTTCTGTTTGGACCTCCCAGGTTCCAGGGGAATGTTGAAAAACCTGGAAGAATTGATTGAGATAGTGAGGGGCCTGGAGCACATAACCTATGAGAAAAGGTTTTAGGAGCAGGGCTTATACTCTGGTGAAGAGACACTACTAGGCAGTATAAGAACAGCCTACACTTATTTCAAAGGGAGCCCCAGAGATGATGGAGCCAAACTCTCATACAGTCCTAGTCACCCACAAGGTATGGAGACAGTGCAGAGATGCTGAAGGGAGAGCTCAGTGTGACAGTTCCTATAAACAGGAGGAGGCATTCAGGAGCCAGAGCTGCTGTAGGCAGAATGCAACTGCCCTCTCTCTAAAGTTTCCCTGGGATCAATACCCAGAGGTCTCAGTTCAAGTCAAGGGTCAAGTGTTTTCATTGAGCTTCAGAAGTTGTGGTAACTCCTCTGTGCAACACACACACTGCTCCAGCTGGGCAGAGGTGTTTTTAAACTGTTCCTGGCTCTAGTTTTGCATTATGTCCCTCCATCTCCCCACATAATTCCCCTTCATGTGAATGTGGGAACATGACCATCCTAATTCATCTGTGGTGTTTAGACTTGGATCACAGTTAACACAAAGGGGCTGGAGACAGAAAGTAAAACACCATCTGTTCATTAGCTTTGAAAATTGTGCAAGTCCAAAGCCAAAACTTCACTTCTTCTGAACTCAGCAGAACTGTAGATATGGATGGAGATCTGAATCTTGTGTCTGGCTGATCCAAGTGCTTCTAACTGGTAATTGGTGGGAGGATGGGCTGGCTGCTGGACTGCAACTGCTGGCTGCTGTCAGTTCCCAGTACTTCAACTCTGCCTGGCCTGACGCTCACTCTGTCCTCAGTGAAATGGCTGGAGCTGGGATGCTCAGCTGGAATAGATCTTCAGCTCTGCTGCTTGGACTGGTTTCTATCTGACAGCTCACTCCTGCTCCCAGTTACACGCATATCGAAGGCACCCACTGACACACACTGAGGTGCCAAACCGTGAAAGAAAAGGGAAACTGGGGTGGGTAAGGAGGCCCAGTTGAAGATGGGGCCCACTTTGCTCCTTGCTACAGGACCCAGATCCATGTCATCAGTAGTCACAAGAGCTCAGCTCCCCAGCAGCTGGCTCTACATGCTTGTATTCAAGCCCTGTGCGTGAATGTGATTTATGGTCCTCAAGAAAAACTAGGTCCTTTGGTCTCTGACAGTGGGTGCACATGGGAATCAGCAGAGAGAACAAGCCACCCTTCCTGCAATCCAAAATAAAATAAAAGGGATTGGCAGTGGCAATACTGGCAGGAGGAGCAGTGGCCCCTCTGTGCTGTCTGGACTATTTCCCAGAAGGGACAGCAAGGCCTGCGTAATCAGGCTCAGCTGGTAATCAGACAAAGTCCAAACTAGCATAAAGACTAAATTATCCCTTAGTCCTTCCAGCTCAGGGGAAAGGATATTGATAGGGGAGGCAAGGACGGCTGCTGGACTGCAGCTGCCAGCAGCAGCCCATGCAGACAGAGAAATATCTCTCCACCTAACCTGCCCCTCGCCCCATTGTCATTTAAATAGCCGCCGCCTGGCGTGCAAAGGGCACATGCAAATCCCAGCGCCCCTGCTCAGCCGCACACCAGCATCGCTGCGGGCACCCCGCGGCCCTTGGGGGGAAATAACACCATCTGTGCCCGCCAGCGCTCGCCGAGCGCTGCCTGGAGACCCAGCCGCTCCTCGCTGTGCTGCGTGCCCCGACTTGCCCCTCTCTCCGGTGTACAAAGAGGGGGACTGATGCCAGGCTGTCTGAATTGGTGTGAAAAGGGGCCCCAGCAGACAAGGCTAAACCTGAGTCCCACTGGCCATGTAGCCTTGTTTCCATCAGTGCTGGAAGAACGTACTAAAAGCATCCCACTGTGGGGAAGGTGGGGGTGTGCCTTGCTGCTGGATTCAACCTTGGGAGAAGGGTTTATCACACCTCTAAAACGCAGCAGACCCATCTTTACCTGCTCAAAAACGGCAGCTGTCAAAGTTACATGACCATTTTTAAATCATAAGATTTAATTTACATAAATAGACTTTTATGTGTGTATTTGGTTGGGAAGGGATGAGCTTTTTCACATTTTGGTTTCTGACCCTTTAAAACCCTGCCATAGATTATGGCTTCAAGCTGCCCTCTGCAACGTTTGGGGCTGGGGGGAGCCTTAGGATTTAAAAATGGAAAGCCAAGTTCTGAATTTCACCTTAGCAGTTACCTCTGAAGTCGTGTGACTCCCTGCCGCTCCTTCTCACATTGCAGACACTCTGTCAGCTGTGCAAACACTGTCCATGGGGACCACTCTGGAGCCCAGAACTCTGTACAGGTCCTGGTTAAAACAGAATTTCATCATATGCGAGGCTGGAAGGGATCTCTGGAGATCATCTGGTGCAAACTCCCCACGCAAGCAGGGTGGGGAGCACACTGGATAGGTTTGTGTCCAGATGGTTCTTTAATATTTCCATGGAAGGAGATTCTACATCCTCTCTGGGCAATCTGTCCCAGTGCTCAGACACCTGCACAGTAAAGAAATTCTTCCTCATGCTCAGGTGGAGCTTCCTGTGCTCCAGTTTCTGCCTGTTGTCCTTTGTCCTGTTGCTGGGCACTACTGAGAAGAGTTTGGCTCCATCCTCTTGGAATCTGCCCTTCTGATATCTGAATACATTGATAAGGTTCTCTGTTTTCTCTTCTTGAGGCTGAACAGGTGCAGCTCCCTCAGCCATTCTTTATAAGGGAGATGCTCCCAGTTCCTTAATCAACTTTGTCACTTTCCACTGGACCTGCTCCAGGAGCTCCACATCTCTCTTGTCCTGCGGAGCCCAGAACTGGTCACAGCACTAGCGATGCAGCCTCACCAGGGCTGAGCAGAGGGATAGGATCACCTCCCTCAACCTGCTGGCATTGCTCTTCCTAAAGCACCCCAGGATACTACTGGACTTCTTGGCCACAAGCGCACACTGCCGGCACCACCAGCAAAACACGGCCAAGATCCTTCCAGACCCGGACCCGCTCTCTGAACGGGGCTGCGTAGCGGTCAAGGAAGCACTGAGCGGGCGAGCATGGCCGCGGCATGGCACATGCGGCATCAGGCGCGGGTTTCCCTGCTGTCCCACAGCGGGGTGTCCCGTGTCACTGGGGCTGCCCCTGGTCACTCCGGTCCCCGCCCGGCCGGGCTGTCCCCGTGTCCCCTCACGGGACGCCCCTCAGGCCGCGCGCACGGCTGCCGGCACGAGGCGGGCGGGGCGCGCGGCGCCTCACGCGGGGCGGCAGCGCCACCTGG
>VZRO01006707.1:0-58417 GCA_013397915.1 Daphoenositta chrysoptera
TCTGGGCTCTCTCCAGCATCTCCTGGTTTTCTAGTGTTGATCCGGAGGCAGCTCTGCAGGTGGGGTCTCACTATAGCAGAGTAGAGGAGAATCCCTTCCCTCAGGCTGCTGCTTGTGCCTCTTTTGCACCACCAGCACATCTGCAGTGTGATGGCATCAGCTCAAATCTCAAGACCCATCTCCAAAACAAGCCAAAGGTTCCCAGAGAAAAGAAGCCCTTTGTCATTTATTATTTAGCATGAGAGAAAATAGGAATCAGATTATGAAGGAGTTTGGAGTGAATGTGTGCAGGTATGGGTTCCCTCCTGTGATTCATTCCCAAACTGATTGTTCAGTAAATCCGTGGAGATTGGAGGTTTTACTGGACATTTTCAAGTTATTTTTAAGGTGGGCTTAAGTCACACAGTTTGGATGTAAATCAGCACTTTTGACCACTAATTCACAGTTATTCTGAGGTGGGAACATCCAGATCTGCATGGATTTAAAAAAATGCTCACATAATCAAGTTAGCATTCTCCTGGCTTTATTTTCCTAAAGGGGAAAGCATAACCATAGATTTTTCGTGGAGTTTCCCAAGATCCTCACGGGAACCATAACATTGATTTCCTCAGGACTCCATTATCCATTGACCTGTGTGTTAATTTAACCAACACTTCCACAGCTCTTTGGAATTCCGGTGAGTTCCCTCTGTGTGACTCTGTGAATCCCTCACTGCTGGCGTTCCCAGAAAGTCAAGGTGATTCTGGGCTTGTTTTATCCCTTGCCCCCAGGTTTTCATGGATCACACACTTGAGATCTTCTGGATTGAGAACCTGGTTTCTGTACTTCTCTCCCCAGTCCTCCACGATGTACTGGTGATAGGGATCATTGGAGTGCTCCCTCCTCTTGGATTTCACGGTGCTCACCAGGATGGCCACGATGATGAAGGAGAACATCCCAATCATCACCATCAGGTAAAGGATCACGTAGTCAAAGTTCTCAGCAGCCACCTCAGCCTGCAGTTTATTCGCTGCTTCTGTCATGTTTCTCCTCCAGCCATTCATGTAATTGAGGAAGGTTTCCTTGAAAATATCCTCCACTGCCCAAGTGAGGTTTTGCATCTTGGCCATCCTTGCTAATTATGCTGCTAAAGACAACAAAATGTTCATTTTAATCAGATGTCTGTATTAAAAGAGTTGGTTTGGAGTATTTTGTCAGTGTTATGACAATTATCAGTCACCCTCTGCCACTTGAAGGTGCAACTTTAGCTCAACTGAGAATCCCCACCTCTGGGTGGTTCCATGTGTTCAGAGACCCAAGAAGGTCTTAGAATCATGGAATCATGGAATGGTTTGGGCTGGGAGGGACCTTAAAATCATCCAGTGCCACACCTGCCCTGGGCAGGGACACCTTCCACTGTCCCAGGCTGCTCCCAGCCCCAGTGTCCAGCCTGGCCTTGGGCACTGCCAGGGATCCAGGGGCAGCCACAGCTGCTCTGGGCACCCTGTGCCAGGGCCTGCCCACCCTCCCAGGGAACAATTCCTTCCCAATATCCCATCCAGCCCTGCCCTCTGGCACTGGGAAGCCATTCCCTGTGTCCTGGCCCTCCAGCCCTTGGAAATTGTCTCTCTCCAGGTTTCCTGCAGCTCCTTCAGGCCCTGCAAGGCCACCCTGAGCTCACCCCAGAGCTTCTCCTCTCCAGGCTGAGCAATCCCAGCTCTCCCAGCCTTTCCTCCCAGCAGAGCTGCTCCATCCCTCTGCTCATCCTGGTGCCCACTCAGGTCCCTTTGGTGTGTGGGACGCTTTGGTGAAGGCCCCCATGGCCCCTGTCCCAAGGGATCAGGCCCTGTCCCTTCCCAACAGAGGCAAAAATCCAAGGGAAGAAGGATTTCTCCTGAGGAGAAGACAAAGACATGGGAGGGACATGGAGGCTGAGCCCCCGTCCCTGGAGTGGCCTCGGTGACCATTGGGGACAGTCCCAAAAGGGGCAGAGACACTGCCTGGTGCTTCAAAGCCACGTTTGATCCCATTTATCCCAAAATTCAGCCTCCAGTGCTGCTCAGACCCCATGAACCACATGTGTGTCCCACAGGAGAATCCCCCTCCAGAATTCTTTCCCACCAGAACCCGTTCCCACACAAAACTCATTCCCACCAGAGCCCATTCCCACCCAAAACTCATTCCCGCACAAAGCCCATTCCCACCCACAGACCATTCTCACCCAAAACTCATTCCCACCCAGATCCCATTCCCCCCAGAGCCCATTCCCACCCAAATCCCATTCCCACCAGATCCCAATCCCACCCAGGCTGTCCCACTTTAATGTGGGCAATTCCTTCAGTTCCAGGCCAACCAAGCCCTAAAACCTGTGGAAATCTTCCCCAAAAAGCCCTTTGTTCCCAGTGGAATCCTCAAGAAAGAGGAGTTTGCTGCATCCAAGGGGAAGAGGCAGTGAATTTTCATTGCTAATAAGAAATTTGGGATGTGTTTCAACTCAGGAGTTCAGGAATTCACCCTGGTGTGCACACACGGATTCAGGCACACGTGCAGCTGGATCCCTCTGCAGTTACACCCTCACACGTGCTCAAATATAGGGGATAAAAGTAATTAATGAAAGGAAATGAGAAAATATAAATGCAAACTGCCTTTACTGTCTGTAAAATCTGCTTTTTCCTTGATTTACATCAAAAATTGCACTGTTTTTTCGAACTGAGAAAAAGACTTGCTAACAGCGACTTACCTTTGCTGTGTCCTTCCCTAAGGAGATTCAGAACACTCAGGCTTTTCAAACCCCCCTGGATAATGGGCTGAAACTCCCAAAAAGAGCAGGGATGTCTTTAAGGAGCCTCCAGCCTGCACGAGGCTGGGAGCAGCTGCCTGTGAAATAAGTGCCTTGCACTGCACACTTTATGTTTATATTAAATGAAAAGCTAAATCTAATCTCACCTGGAAAGTCAAATATTGGCTGACAGCTTGCATCAGTCATCCTGTCGGATCTGGGAATGAGCCTTTGTGCTGATTGCTGCAATTTTAGATACTGGAAAAGAGCTTTCCTGGCAATAAACAGGGATGCAGCTCCATTTTTGGTGAGCCAGAAGAGTAAAGATGAGCTCTGTAAAATAATGTTATTAGGAATTATTAGAGAAGAATTCTTGGCTGTGAGGGTGGGGAGACCCTGGCACAGCCCAGAGAAGCTGTGGCTGCCCCTGGATCCCTGGAAGTGTCCAAGGGCAGCTTGGATGGGGCTTGGAGCATCCTGGGATAGTGGAATGGGATGATCTTTAAGGTCCCTTCCAACCCAAACCATTCCATGTTTCTATGAATAAAACAATATCAACAACAATAATATTAACAGTATTAATTTCGTTTGCTGATCTGGGCACAAGAGGTGAGCACTGAGCAGTCAGGCTGCTCAATGCCCAAAGTTTGACCCTTTCCTTTCCTTTCCTTTCCTTTCCTTTCCTTTCCTTTCCTTTCCTTTCCTTTCCTTTCCTTTCCTTTCCTTTCCTTTCCTTTTCCTTTCTCNTTTCCCATTCCCTTTCCCATTCCTTTCCTTTTTCCTTCCCAAACCTTTCCCGTTCCCTTTCCCATTCCTTTCCTTCCCCTTTCCCTTTCTCCCCTCAGGATCAGGATCCAGGGAGCAGCACTTCCACGCCCTTGCTGGAGAAGCCAATCCTCCCAGCCAGGAGCAGCCTCTCGGAGCTCTGCTCTCTGGGCACCTCACTCATGAGCTGCAGCAGGAAAAGACAAAAACTTCCTAAAAAAAAACCCAAAAAACCAAGACAAAACAGAGAAAAAAAGAGAATTAAAGAGCGTTGACTTTTCTCCTGGCAAAGAGCCCGTGCTGACACCTCGGGGAGAGGCTCTGAGCCACCGGAGAGAGCAGGAATTCGCTCAGGGAAACGAGACCGCGCCAGGAGCATCGGCAGCGGCTCCGGCTCCGGTGGGGACACCCAAGGAGGAGCTTTGTGGTGGGATTGAGGTGCCCCCCAGGCACTCGGGCTGGCACAGAGCTGCTGTAAAATACCCGTTTTCATCTTACAGCCGGCCCTGCCCAAGGAATGTTATCTTTGAGGGACAGGAAGGCAGCGCGGAGTGACCCTGAATCCAGAGCACACAGCGGAGGGAGGGAGACTGCTCCCGGTGTGGGAAAGCGCTGATCCCTGAGGAAACCCTGCTGCTCCTGCCATTGTCATGGTTACTGCTCTCCTTGCTCCTGGACATCTTCTGAGCAGGGAACCTCCCTGCACAGGGATGAGCTGCTGGCAGCGTTACCTCCTGATCCCACACTTCTCCTGGCAGGTTCCCTTGGCTTTGCCCCTGGAAGTCCAGGGAGCTGGCACAGCTTCTGTTTGCCCTGAGGAACCCCAGAGGGACCTCACTGCTCTGTGCACAGACATTCCCTGGCTGGATAAAATCACCTGGAGCAATGCTGTGAGAGGAGCTCTTCCATAGCCTGGCTGCTCTAACCCTAACCCTGGCTATGGAAATAAGAGAGGAGCCTGGAAGTTCCCAAGTTCAGGAATAACTGCCAAAACCAATCTCTTCTGCCACCTGTTCCTGCCAGTCCTGCTTGGTAAATCCTTGCAGAAATACATTCAGATTTGCACAGGTAAAACATACATTTTATATATAAATATAAAAAGTGCATCAATATATTTTTTTTAAAAAGGTGAGTCTTTTACCACCAGACATGAAAATTTCACTGGCAGCTCTGTTCCCAATGAAACCAAAGATTCCCTGAATAGTCCCAGTCTGTTGTGTGTTCCCTGAAGGTCACTTTGCTCAGAGTTTGCTGAGTCTGGAGAGCAACGAGGTGGTCAAGGACAGGGTGGGAATGATTAAACAGGAATAGGAGCAGACAAATGTCTGGAGCAGGAAAGGTGGAAACCTTATCATTAGTCTGGAATGGAGACTAATGCCAAGCAAAATGCTCCTGATCTCATGGAATTACAGAATCGTGGAATTCCAGAGCTGGAAGGGCCGCCCAGGGATGATCCAGTCCCAGCCCTGGCCCTGCCCAGACCCCCACCAGCCCCAGCCTGGGCATCCCTGGCAGCGGTGCCCAAAGGCTCCTGGAGCTCTGGCAGCCCCGGGGCCGTGCCCATTCCCTGGGGAGCCTGGGCAGTGCCAGCACCCTCTGGGGGAAGAGCCTTTCCCTGCTCTCCAGCCTGAGCCTGCCCTGGCCCAGCTCCAGCCAGGATCCTGTCCCTGGCCCAGGGAGCAGAGGGTGATGATTTGGAGACCTTTTCCCACCTAAATCTTTCTATGATTCTTCTGAATAGCAGAAAATTTTTATTAATAATGATCTTTCTCCCTCAGACATTCCCCTTCAGAGGAGTTTTCAGTGCACTTGATCCCTTTTTCCCCCAATCCTCCATTGTTTTCCCTGCATCATCTACAATAAACAAACTTTGCACTGTATCTTCAGTCAGCATTCACAACTTTTGCCATGTTTTCCCTTCCTTTTCTCAAAAATACGGGAATTAACCCTACATGATTCCCGATTTATGGGGTAAATTCCCTTAGGATCATGAATTTTGTAGGGTAAATTCTTAGAAACAAAAGACTGTTTCATTGAGCTGCTCAGTGTGGTTGGTGGAGAGGTGTGAGGATCCTTTCACATCTCCCTGTGGAATTTACCTTTGGAATTCCTTCTGTTCTGCTTAAATCCCAATATCTCAGCACTCACTGGACCTTTCCCACCTCAAACCTGGGGATGTACAGGCTTAACTCATCCTTCAGCTGCTGAGAGGCTCCACTGCAACCCCGGTACTCAGAGTTCTGATAGAATTTCGTTACTTTCCCCACTCCTCTGAAGGTTTTATCTCCTTCAGAGCTCTCCTGGATTCCTTCTGGAATTTGCACGTGTTTAAAAGAACATCAGTGAATGGGACTGTTCTGTCTGTGCCTGGGCCAAGTCCTCTGTCAGTTGATCACCCTCTAATCCAAAAAATCCTCTTGGGATTTTTTATGGTTTGGCTTCCTCTCTGCCTGCTGAAACCATTCCTCTTAATCTTACTCAAAACAACAGCAATTAATTAAGTTAAAACTGTTTCTTTATGTTGACTTTCCTTTGTAATCCAATTTTTGTCCATCTTGGGACACTTTCCTGCTCCTTTGTTGATAATTAAAGATTCTGCCTCTTTATTTTTTGGTTTGCAGCTGTGCCTCTGTCTCTTACCTGCTCCTTGCTTTGGGTCAGAATAAGATTTAAGCTTTTTTTCTACCTCTCCACCATTTAACTCTTCTCCCTGTGTTTCCCTTTCCTCCAAGCAAATCCGTGTGGATTCATTTGCTCTCTGCACTTCCCCCATGCAGGATGGGGGTTATTTTCTTTCCCAGGTGAGGGATTTAGGATCTGCACATCATTTCCTCCCAGGGGGATGTTTTGAAGCACAGCTGTGGGTTTTATACCTTGCCCTGTCTGGGTTGGGTTTTCTTTTGTAACTGAGGGAACCCTTACTTGCTGTACTGGCCACTTGCAATAGATTGATTTTTTTTCCCTCTTCCTTGTTTGCTTATGGCTGATGGAGTTCACATGTCTAAGTTCTACTTCTGAGCTTCTCAGGTAGGGAGAAAAGTGTGTAGATGATATTTTTAGATTGATGTGTAATAATTCAAAGTGCAGTAGCATTTGGAGTTGTTTCTTTCTTATGGAACTGTCCTTCCATCTTTTGGGGTCTTTGGCTACTGAGTGGTTCAGCCATTGGGGTATTTTGTTTTTCTGAGAGATCCTGAGACTTCATCGTGTGTTATACACTTTGATCACGTGTTATAACACTTTGGGTTTGTCTGAGCCCCATCTTTTCCCATAGGATCAGAGGAACAGCTGATCTACTGGAATGTTGCTTCTTTCCAGAGGGATCCTGACAGGCTGTCCCCAAAATATTCATTTCTGGTAAAAACCTGGCTCTAAATATTCCAGTAACTCCATGGCTGAAGGTCAGAGGCTACATCAGGATGCACTGTCCTTAATTCCTGCTGGAGAGGGACACCTGGGATGGTTCTTTGTGGCTAAAGAGAAATCCCAGAGTCACAGAATCCCGGAATCACCAAGGTGGGAAGAGACTTTCATGGTCATCCAGCACCAGCATCACCCCAAACCCTGTCCCCAAGGGCCACATCCAGACTCCTCCTGAGCACTCCCACAGACAGTGACTCCACCACTCCCTGGGCAGCTCATCCCAAGGCCTGACCCCTCTGGGAGGGAAAAATTGTTCCCAATCTCCGACCTGAGCCTCCCCTGGTGCAATTTGAGGCCATTTCCTCTCCTCCTTTCCCTTGGGACATGGAAGAGATCTGGCTGCACCCTCCTGTCAGGGAGTGGTGGAGAGCAACAAGGTCCTGCCAAGAAAAGCTCTGCTGCCTCAGCCCAGGCTGCAGGGATGGAGAAATCTGAGGCAGGAGGAAGCTGCAATGCCCAGATTTGTTGCTATGGTTTTATGTGTTGCTGCTGCAGAAGCTTCAGGGGATAAATGAGGGTGTTGCCTGCACGGAGCATTGAAATGAAAAAGCAAACACGGATATTTCTGGCTGGGAAGAGCAGATGTGACACCTGAAATGCTCAGGGGTGTGTGTCCCTCAGAGGGGAAGAGAAACCTGAGGTGTCCACACTGATCCCTTTGAAATATTGGGGGTTTCCCCGTTCTTTCAGCTGTAATGAAAAGATTGGTGCTGAGGCTGAATTGCAACAGCCTGTGGGTACCTGAGGGCAAGGTCTGCTCAAAATGTCATGGAAGGCAAAATTAATGACTAACAGCAGCAATGGTTTGGGGGTTTGGGTCTTTTTTGATGTGTTTAATTGGTTGGTTGGGGCTTTGGGTTGGGAGGGATCTTGAATATCATCCAGTGCCACCCCTGCCATGGCAGGGACACCTTCCACTGTCCCAGGCTGCTCCCAGCCCCAGTGTCCAGCCTGGCCTTGGGCACTGCCAGGGATCCAGGGGCAGCCACAGCTGCTCTGGGCACCCTGTGCCAGGGCCTGCCCACCCTCCCAGGGAACAATTCCTTCCCAATATCCCATCTAAACCTACTCTGTCAGTTTGAAGCCATTCCCCCTTGTCCTGGCCCTCCATTCATTGACCAAAGTCCCTCTCCAGCCTTCTTGTAGCCCTTTTAGGCACTGGAAGGGGCTCTAAGGAATACAAGAAGTATAAATGTCACCTAGGACAGTCACACAGCAAGGCACTGTCTGT
The DNA here is from genome assembly GCA_013397915.1 of Daphoenositta chrysoptera. Taxonomy (NCBI): domain Eukaryota; kingdom Metazoa; phylum Chordata; class Aves; order Passeriformes; genus Daphoenositta; species Daphoenositta chrysoptera. Next base: position 8,178 of record VZRO01006707.1, read on the forward strand.
CCCCACCTCCCCTCTGCTTCCACGGAGTGGAAAACCTGAATCCAGAGCTCCTCTGCCATCAGTGGGTGGAACCAGCAGCAGTGGTGGTGTGCAGGCCCCACTGTCCCTCATGTCCCAGCCTGGGACCTGGGCCCTCTGCTCCCATCTTTACACACAATTTGACAGCCACGCTCAGAGTCCTGGAAATCCATCAGAATCAAATAATTTTTTTGTTGTTCCCTGGCATTTGCTCAGATCAACACAACCCGTGGAGCTGAAGCCTCACCAAAGGCTCACATTGCACCCTCACAAGAAAGATCTTGAGGGGCTGAAGCGTGTCCAGGGCAGGGAACGGAGCTGGGAAGGGGCTGGAGCCCCAGGAGAGGCTGAGGGAGCTGGGAAAGGGGCTCAGCCTGGAGAAAAGGAGGCTCAGGGGGCCCTTGTGGCTCTGCACAACTCCCTGACAGGAGGGGCAGTGAGGGGGGGTCGGGCTCTGCTCCCAGGGAACAGGGACAGGAGCAGAGGGAACGGCCTCAGCCTGGGCCAGGGGAGGCTCAGGGTGGACACCAGGAGGAATTTCCTCATGGAAAGGGAGGTCAGGCCTTGGGAAGAGCTGCCTGGGGAGGGATTTCAGAGCCACGTAGATGTGGCTCTTTGGAACGTGGTTTTGGGGTGGACTTGGCTCTGTTACAGGTTGGACTCCATGATCTTGCAGGTCTTTTCCAGCCTAAACCATTCTGTGATTCCAGGTTCTCTCCACTTCCACACAGAGTAGAAGACTCCAGAGACAGGTGAGTGAGACTGCAGGGGTACCAGAGGGACAAAGGTTCATGTTTTGGCCTCAAGCAGACCTCAGGTTTTATTTGGGATTGCACTGGGAAGTAGTTCCTAGAAATTGCACCTCAGGGGTGCAATGGTCACAGGCATCAAGTCCCACCTGCCACTTGTCACAACCAACTCCTCCAGCGCCTGGGCTTTCCAGGGAATGGAAACTGGGAGAGGTGGCCCTGCTGAATCCCCATTTTCCTGCCCAGTCCTGTCCTCCCAAAGCAGAGGGAGGCAGAGCAGCAGTTACAGCACCAGGCACTGGGTTTGGCAGGAGAGCATGGCCGTGCCAGAGGTCACGGATTGCCACAGATCCCATGGGCAGGGACAGCTCACGGCTCTGACAGGGCTGAATTCCCACAGCAGCACTCCTGGTGTCCAGCTTCACTCCTCCTTTCATCTCCTCACCACAATGGGCTGGAAGTTGGATCCAAATCCTGAATCTCCTGATTCACCTTGTCCCCTTCTCCCTTCACACTCTGCTAAGCCGTGGACCTTTGTGCCACAGGACACTGGAGGTGCAAACATTCCAGAAGGGGTTGATTCAGAGAGGGAAATGCATCCAGAGGGTTTGACTAAAAGGACAGCCTGTCCAGTCCCAGCAGAGGATTAGTCTGGGGAGGCGTGACCACATGCCTGCCCCACTTGTGTGTCCTTCCTTAATCCCTCAGGTTTGTCCATCCCTTCGATGGATTTCTTCACCTAAAACCTCCCCACCCTGTCTGGGAAAGGGGAGGGAGAGGCAGGAAAGAGGAGGGTGGGAAAAGGAAAAAAATGCGTGTGGGAATCAAGCTGTCCATGGGCAGCAGAGGAGACCCAGGAAGGATGCAAAGGTCACCTGGATGCTCCTGTCAGTCCGTCCTCTCTGGGGACAAAGGTGCTGGAGCTCCATGGAGCTTCAGATGGGACAAAGGGAATAAGAGGGGAGGGCAGGGGAGCAGCCAGAGCCTTTCTAGAAAGTTCTTCAGGGCTCAGAAGAGAAATCACAACCTGCCCCCCTCAGGGTGCTTTGTGTGCCAGGGTGAACCTCTTGGACTCGTGGCTGAGCCAGGAGGGACATCCTCACCTTGGTGTATTCCATGGATGTTGGTGTATTCCATGGATGGACATCCTCACCTTGGTGTATTCCATGGATGTTGGTGTATTCCATGGATGGACATCCTCACCTTGGTGTATTCCAGGGATGTTGGTGTATTCCATGGATGGACATCCTCACCTTGGTGTATTCCATGGATGTTGGTGTATTCCATGGATGGACATCCTCACCTTGGTGTATTCCATGGATGTTGGTGTATTCCATGGATGGACATCCTCACCTTGGTGTATTCCATGGATGTTGGTGTATTTCATGGGTGCTGGTGTATTCCATGGGTGTAGGTGTATTCCGTGGATGTTGGTGTATTCCATGGATATTCCAGAGTGGGTCTGATGGCAGCTGGGAGGTGGATCAGGATGGAAGTGCAGGGATACTTGGGCCAGCTTTGGTTCCAGCCCCACTGGCACGGATCAAAACCAAACTGGTTCTGCTCTCCTGGCTCAAGTGAAGTCCATGGAATTCCAAGGGGAATTGGGATGGAACAGCACCTGGAGAGCCTGAACTGGAGCTAAGTTCCCATCAATACCCACTTCCATGGAGTGTGGTGTTGGTAACCCACATGTCCATGGAATTACAGAATTATTCCTGAGAAGTGGATAGAGGAGTGAAGGATCTGTTTCCATAATTCCTCAGGAAAAAAAGTGGCCTGATCCCCACAGGCAGGAGAATTCCACAGCTTCCCTGACTCCTCAGCAAGGATGTGCTTCCAGCCACATTTTAAAACAAGGCTGTTTAGGAGACAGAGGGCTGAAGTCAGGATTAAATTCCAACCCTCCTGGGCTCTGAAAAAAAACAGGACACTCCTGAACCTTGTTCTGTTGGAAGCTTTTCCTGGTATTCTCATCTTGTTCCCACTGCCACGGGAAGGGAACATCCCCCAGACCAGGCTGAAAACTAGGCCAGACATAGGAACTCATGAGTTTATGTCTCTTAATCCCTTCCGTTTTTTAATGAGTATTTTATTTTTTATTATTTTATTTATTTTTTTATTATATAATTTTATTTCTGGAGAGTCATGGAGGAGAAATGGGTTGGAGTTCCACCTCAACCTGAGGAAAAATATCTTTCCATGGAGCCCTGGAACAGCTGCCCAGGGAGGTGATGGATTCTCCCTCCCTGGAGACATCCCAAACCCATGTGGATGTGTTCCTTTGTCACCTGCTTCAGGTGACCCTGCCTGGGCAGGAGGGGTTGGCCTGGGTGATCTCCAGAGGTCCCTTCCAACTATAATAATTCTGGGATTCTGGGATGGTGCTACTGGTGCGGTCCAGGCTGTGTTTGTGCCACAGGCAGGAACAGGAGGAACAAATCCTGCCAGAATTCTGGGATGAGCACCTGGCCACTGGGTACAACCTGTGCTGAGCTCAGACTTTGGCAGAAATATCAAGTCAGGCCTAGAACTGCTGCATATTTTGGGTTTGCTGCACCCATAGGTGACTATTAAAGAAATGCTGATTATTTTTCACTTGATACAGCCCGGAGAGGCTCATTCCCATACCTGGGACTGTGATGGAGCCCTGGGATTGCGGAGCCAGTGGGTTCTGCTCAGCCAGAGGAGAAGCAAAGGCCAGGTCAGGACATCTGAACGACCCAGGAAACCAGAGCAGCCACCCCACACGACCTGCAGTGGCATCTTCTGAGCCCGACTGTCGGAGAAAGTTCCATTTCCACTGCTGTTTATCTTGGCAGGAAAAACCCCAGTTTGACACACAACCATCCCGGGAGGTCACGGAGGCCAAAGCTCATCCCGAGGCCGCACCAAACCCGGAGCCTCGGGGTTATGTGGGGCTTCCCACACGGTTAAAAGCAAAGCCGAGCGATCGTTCCCAGCCCAAGGAAGGCAAACAAGGGTGTCAGCACAGCAGTTAAGAAATCCCTGCCCATGAAACCTGGGATGTGTTGCATGAGCTGGGGAACATTCCTCGTTTCTCGTTTCCTCCCCCCGCCTTGACCTTGGGCCCATTTGCGATCCCGTTGCGCAAACGGCTCTTGCAACCCAGCTCCTGCTTCCAGCAGAAAATCCTCGCCTCCGGAGGGGCAGGCAGAGGCCAGCCCGGCCCTGAGCTCCTGGGTGAGGGTCTGGTGGCACCCAGGAGAGCTGGCACCCCCAGGATTCTCTGGGTCCTGCACTGAGCCTGCTCTGAGCCGGGCTGGCTTCCCAGTATCCCCTATCCAGCACCAGCTCCCTCAGGAAGGTGCTGGCAGCCAGGCAAAGTTCTCATGCTAATCTGCTGGGCCACACATGGTCATCCCCCTCCCCAGGATGGCTCCCAGGATGAGGAGATGTGGGATTTGGGAGATAATCTGCACTCCAGAACACTGGGTGTTCCCATGGTCAAGGAGGGCACAGAGTGATAGCACTGGAGATGGTTTGAGGCTGAAGCGGGGCAGGGATGGGTGGGATTTTGGGAAGGAATTGTTCCCTGGGAGGGTGGGCAGGCCCTGGCACAGGGTGCCCAGAGCAGCTGTGGCTGCCCCTGGATCCCTGGCAGTGCCCAAGGCCAGGCTGGACATTGGGGCTTGGAGCCACCTGGGACAGTGGAAGGTGTCCCTGCCCACGGCAGGGGTGGGAATGGGACAATCTTCAAGATCCCTCCTAACCCAAACCATTCCGTGATTCTACGAAGCAGATCCATGGAGATGGCAGCAGCCTCCTCCCAGCTTTCTGAAATCCTCTGGAACCTTCCCGTTGCCGTTCATCCCCGCTCAGGGAGGCAGGGATGGTGCAGCTCCGCTCTTCCTGCCGGGAAGTGCCTCTCACGTCCGGCCTGACTGAGCTGGAGCTGGAGCTCTGCTCTGCACGGAGATGATTTCCTGAGCCGGAGCCTCCCCTGGGAGCTGGAGTGGATCCAGGAGAAGGTTATTCCGGGTAAGCTGCCTGAGGGATTTCAGCAGATAATTCTGTGCATCTCTAGAACACCCTGGCTGGAGAACAGTAATCTTTTAATTGGATTCCCTCCGGATAATTACCCTGCTGGAGCTGCTCACGTCCAGCTCTCTAGAAAGACATCCTGGCATGTCCATGGAAAGCTCCAGAAAGAGCTCCAGGAAAAAGCCAGGAAGTGTTGATTCACCTTGGAATTTCTACAATGCTGTGAGTGTGGTGGCCAGAAAAGCATGGTTTATACATTTATCCCACCAAACCTGCTTTTTTTTTGTTCCAGTGCCACATTTAAGAACCATGAGTTGAGTATTTCTGGTGCTGCCTTTCACTGACCTGAGGATGGAACAGAGATAAGGAATTATAATTTTTGTCAAAATTCATTTAAAAAATAAATCAGATTTTTCACAGAATGGCTGCAGACCTTGGGGACTGTGTCAGCCTGGGATTGTGTGCAGTGTCTGACTCGGGGTGGGGATGATACTGGAGGTTGATTTTCAGGAATTTGCTGCTGTTTGTGGCAGAAAAAAACATTCAGTGAAAAATCTGATTTATTTTTAAAATAAACATGAATTTTGGTGGTAATTATAATTCCTTATCTTTGTTCCATCCTCAGGTCAGCAAAAGGCAGTGCTAGAAAAGCACAAGGCTCCTAATGCAAATTGGTTATAACAGACACCAGATTCCAGCTGAAATTTGGTCCCACAAACATCCAAGGGTCTGGAGTCAAGTGGGTGTTTATTTGTTTGTCTGCTCCTCATCTGCTCCAGTGACCTGCAGCTTGTTGTCCCTGTGGAGCTGGGAATCAGTGGATTCCATGGGATGGACTCCTGGTTTTGCACATGTGTCTCCACTGAGGTTATCCCACAAGATATTCCAAGGGAGAAGCCAGCATTCACCTCTTCAGGGACGGAATTCAGGAGCTTTGCTTGACAAGGATACAGAGATGACTTTCCTGATCACAATTCCCTCAAATCTGGATCCAGACCTGGATTCAAACGCTGTGTCCCACTCATTTGTCTGTGCAAGGAGCTGCACTGCAGCTCTGGAATATTCCATGTTGATCCATTCCCATTTGAGCTGGGATTTCAGTGCTGTGCCACGAGCGCTGATCCCAAATGGAGAGGTTCCTCCTGGCAAACTGATCCTCCTCCAGAACAACCCCAAACATCCAAATTCCAAATCGTGGAATGGTTTGGATGGGTTGGTTAAAGAAAAAGAGCCTTGAACTGGAGGGATCCCCATCTCTGGGGGTTGGTTTTGCCAACCCACACCCAGATTGATCAAATTCTGCATCATTAAAATGAAAACACAGTTCCCACAGCTCAGGGCTCACCTGGAGTCATTTAGTCCCAGAAGGGAGGTCTCAAACCTCTCACCAAAGCCAGAATTTCTCTTAAAACTGATCCCTAAAACTTCGTATTTTGTGCTTTCTTTGGGTTTTAATTTTGATAACTATTCCCCATATTGCTGAGAATACCAGAATTAAAACCACAAGCGGTCAGGAGTGGGCTGGGGAGGGATGTGTCACTTGTGTCCCCACTTATCAGGAGCCCAAACCTGTGGGGAGGAGATTTGTTCCCATTCCTTACTCAGCCTGTGCCTGGCCCAGCACGGAGCCGTTTGTTTGACCTCCAACTCTGCCTAAACATCCTGATAAACGAGAGGGAGCCTGATTAGACAGAAAAATATCTGGGGCACTTTTGCCAGGGAAGCAGGAGAGGATTTTATCTCATCCAGAGACACATTTTCCCATAAATCAGGACAGGGGACGTCCCTTGGTTTTTCTCTTGGAGCAGCCCAGGACAGGTCCCAGCTCCAGATGGAATCACTGCTCTAAATCCCATTTCCTATTTGAAGGGACAATTAAAGAAGGAAAATGTTTATTTTTCCCTTTGGATACCAATCCAGTGAAAAAAGTCCATGTCAACAGTCCATGGTAACCCAAAATGGGATCCTCCTGGGTTTTTACACATGTGGATGAAAACTATAAAACAATAAAACTATAAAACAAAAAAACTATAAAAAATAAACTGTAAACCAAACAGCCCATGAAGAAATGACCAAACAGGAAGAAGTGATGCTGTGACCCCATAAATTACAGGTATTTTGATTATTTGGCTGGAATGAGGGATACATTCCTGTCTGGAATTCTCTAAGGTGTAACCAGGTGCTTTTACCTGTCCTTTGACAAGGGTCAATGATTTTAAACTGACAGAGAATGGAATTAGATGGGATATTGGGAGGGAATTTTTCCCTGGGAGGATGGGCAGGCCCTGGCACAGGGTGCCCAGAGCAGCTGTGGCTGCCCCTGGATCCCTGGCAGTGCCCAAGGCCAGGTTTCCTGGTGACAGGACCACCACAGACTCCATCAGTTCAAAGGAAAACATGGATTTGCTGAGTCACTTTTAGGAAAACATTGGGAAGTGTAAACCTTCAAGGGGTGTTAGCCATATTTGAATCAGTGGGACGGAGGGACCAAAGCAGCTCTGAGAAGTTGGGTGGATTGTCCCTTGGGACTGGAACTCCCATAATGGGCAGAGGAGCTGGGGAAGGGGCTGGAGAGGGAGTCACAGGAGAATCCCGGGATCCCTGAGGCTGGAAAAGCCCTCCCAGCCCATCAGTCCCAGCTGTGCCCGATGCCCACCTTGTCCCCAGCCCAGAGCTCTGAGTGCCACCTCCAGCCCTTCCTGGGACACCTCCAGGGATGGGCACTCCAAACCTCCCTGGGCAGCTCTTCCCAAGGCCTGACCTCCCTTTCCATGAGGAAATTCCTGCTGGTGTCCACCCTGAGCCTCCCCTGGCCCAGGCTGAGGCCGTTCCCTCTGCTCCTGTCCCTGTTCCCTGGGAGCAGAGCCCGACCCCCCCGGCTGCCCCCTCCTGTCAGGGAGTTGTGCAGAGCCACAAGGGCCCCCCTGAGCCTCCTTTTGAAGGAATCTCAGAATCTCCCCTGGAAGAGCAGCTGGAGCTGGACAAGCCTGCTGGGAATACTGCAGGGTACGGAGGGAGCCCCTTGCAGGGGAATCACTGTCCCCGTTCAGTCAGCGCTCACAGAGGATTCTTATCCACACCTGGGGTTATTCCAGAGGCAATCCCGGAGCTCGGCTGGCTCCTGATTTACTCCAGCTGGGATGCACTTGGCCCTTCCTCTGAATCCAGCTGAGTTACCGGGAGTCCAAGTGCAGAACTGGAATCAGCATTTTCCTCGTTTCAAACTGGTCAGCGCTGGAATTTGGCCACCCAAACCCCGACCATGCTGCCCCTCTGAGTTGGCACCTTGTGTTCCTCACCTGCTCCTGCTCCCTGCCTTCCCCCAGCCAAGGAAAAGCAGGACTGGGCTGCTCCAGCCGGGCTGGCGTTTTCGGGAGCCGCCACAGCGTGTCCCCACAGAGCTGTGCTTGCATCCCTCCATCCCCGGTCCTTCCAGCAGGAACGCGTCCAACCGCGAGCTCATCTGCATGGCCATAAATACACCCCCCTCCAGGCTGCTCCAGCTTCCATGGGCAGAGCTGGCAGGAGAAGGATCCTGACCTTCAGCTCTGCCCGATCCACCCGGGGCGCGCCTGGTGAGGCGAGGACGGAGTCGTAAAAAAAACCCCACCAAAGCGAGCAGCGGAGAAAACCCAACAACAGGGAAAGGTCACAGCGCAAGGTCTGCTGCTCATTACTGAGGAATAACACCGGGAGCCGGCCTCATTTGCATAATGAGTTTCATGCTGGGCTCTGACACGTCCCAAAACCAGGGGCTGGCACAGAGTAGGGTTAGGTTTGAAATCAGGGAGGAATTGTTCGGTGGGAGGGTGGGGAGGTGTTGGCGGAGGGTGCCCAGAGAAGCTGTGGCTGCCCCTGGATCCTTGGAGGTGTTGCCTGCAGGGATATTTCATGGAGAGGAGCTGCAGGAGCTGTGGGATACAGGGAGGTCTCTGGCCCAACTGAAGGAAAGGCAGATTGGAGGAAAAAAGGGGAAAAATGAAAGAATTTCTTCAAGACCAGGAGGAAGAGCAACCGTTTGAGATGGGGAGAGAGATTCTGCCTCAGCTGTGCAGAGTGTCAGGAAACCCAGGGATAGGAAAACCCTCCTGGAATGGAGCTGGGCAGGGGCTGGAGCCCCAGGAGAGGCTGAGGGAGCTGGGAAAGGGGCTCAGCCTGGAGAAAAGGAGGCTCAGGGGGGCCCTTGTGGCTCTGCACAACTCCCTGACAGGAGGGGGCNTGGCACTCAGAGCTCTGGGCTGGGGACAAGGTGGGCATCGGGCACAGCTGGGACTGATGGGCTGGGAGGGCTTTTCCAGCCTCAGGGATCCTGGGATTCTGTGAACTGTGTGAGGGAGGCCATGGAGAAAATGAGGTGGAGCCAGCACTGCTGAGGTCAGGGGGTACCTCCAGCAGTGACAAGGAGCAGACAGAGCTGGGGCACAGATGTCACACAGATGTCACTGCTGGGCGCTGAGCAGCAGCACTGAGGTTGCTCCTGGTGGAAGGTCAGGAGTGGGCTCCAGCTACCAAATCCAATGGGATTTTTTCTTTCAGGTCACACCACTGCCCTACAGATCTGCCTGGTCCTGCTTTGATCAGGGCACCCCACCAGCCCCAGCCTGGGCATCCCTGGCAGCGGTGCCCAAAGGCTCCTGGAGCTCTGGCAGCCTCGGGGCCGTGCCCATTCCCTGGGGAGCCTGGGCAGTGCCAGCACCCTCTGGGGGAAGAGCCTTTCCCTGCTCTCCAGCCTGAGCCTGCCCTGGCCCAGCTCCAGCCGCTCCCTGGCTGCCGGCCCTGGCCCAGGAGCAGAGCTCGGAGCTGTCCCTTGGGAGGAGCTGCAGTGGGACCCTCAGGGTCACAGAGCTCCTTGCCATGGGGCCAGCAGGGAACTGAGGGCCCTGGGGTTGTTAAACTCTACTTTCTTTTGATCCTCTTGATTTTTGTCATCTTTGGGGAGAGGTGCCATGAACCCACTTTTTTCCAGCCTCTGTCACCACAGAGTTTGGGAAGGAGAAGAGCAAATCCCCCTTATCCTGGAGCCACTGCCGTGAGCGGCTGGCACAGGGATCTGAGCTGTGCCTTGCAGGCTGGAGAAGGAAAAGGTCAGGCCAGCATGTGATGACCCCCCAGTGCCATGACCCTTCTCCCCGGGCACAGGGAATGTGAGTGACCTCTGGGACTGCACGTTGCCAGCGGTTCCAGATGTGCAATGAGATGGGAGCTGACTTTCAGGAATGAGCCCTTGCCAGCAGCTCCTCAGTGTGAGGCCAGTGCTGATTGCTGGTCCCTCACCACAGGATTACACTTGTCAGCCACAAAGGGCTCTGACCACACGTGCCTCGCTCTGCACTCGCTGACCTCCAGGACAGCCCTCACCTCTGTCCCTGCTGTCTCACCCCATGGACACAGCATTCCCACCCTGTCCCATCACCAGCTGCTCCCCCCTGGGGCAGGGTGGTGAGGAAATGCCCCACTTGGGGTGTTCAGCTGGGGAAGAGGAGACTGAGGGGAGACTCGTTGTGGGTACAACTTCCATGTGAGGGGAAAAGGAGGGACAGCTCCGATCTCAGCTCCCTGTGACCTGACAGGACCCAGGGAGCGGCTGGAGCTGGGCCAGGAGGGATTTAGGCTGGATATTGGGAAAGGCTCTTCCCCCAGAGGGTGCTGGCACTGCCCAGGCTCCCCAGGGAATGGGCACGGCCCTGAGGCTGCCAGAGCTCCAGGAGCCTTTGGGCACCGCTGCCAGGGATGCCCAGGCTGGGGCTGGTGGGGGTCTGGGCAGGGCCAGGGCTGGGACTGGATCATCCCTGGGGGTCCCTTCAGCTCAGGATATTCCATGATCCTGTGATCTCTGCCAGGCACTCAGGACACATTTGGCAGGAGCTCGGGATGGGGCTGGGCTCCCCATGGTCATTTGGGTGGTCACACAGCGCTGATAACAATGACAGTGCAGATAATCCCAGTGTGGGGCTGACATCTCGTGTCAACAGCAGGACAGCAAGCACCTGGCAGGGGTGGCAGGTGGGAATGATGCCTCAGGGTTTAACTCTTATATTTTCCAAGCCCTGAGTTGCTCGGTGTGTAACTCTGAGGTGCCTTGGAGCCTGTGAGCTGCTGCTCTCTCATGCCAAGACAGACAGAACAAAACCTCTCTGGGTTTGCTCTCCAAGGACACCCAGACTGTCCAGGCCCAAAGCCTCTAAAGGGGGGCAAGCTGAGGGGAAATTACATCATTAGCTAAAGTTTTAATTGGCAAATTTATGCTGATATGCAGATGGACCAAACCTATAAAGGTGTGGGGAACTCGTGACTTGGGGTCCATCCTGGGGTTCGTTTTTGGATGTAACCTTTGGCTCCCAGGGTGCACCTTTGAAAGACTTTCAAATAAATACCGACCTTTATTCCCTTATTCCTATCCAGTCTCTGTTTCTAGGGAGCCTCTCAAGGCATCACCTTGACAGAGGGACAGGGATTGTGGTGACCTGAGAGGCCCAGGTTCAGCCAGCCCTTCTGTGAGTGACAAATCTGGGGAGCACCACAGGGCAACACTCATCCCAAAAGGGAAGATGCTTTCCCTCATCCTGGGTAGTGGGAACAGGGAATAATCCATGCAGTGCACAGCCCTGCCGAGCTCCCTGGTGGCACTGCCAGGGGGGACATGTGGCAAAACCACCCAGCAGCTGCCCTGGAATGTGGTGTGGGATCACGGGAAAGCCAGGCTGGAGGTGCCCTCAGGAGTTGTCTGGTCTGGCCTTGTGCTGCAGAGAAGTCCAGGCTGGAGTTGGACTGAAATGCTGCTGGGATCTGTGGGAGAACGGCCATACCTGTGGAATTCCCTCCAGGGAGAGGGATGGGGTGCTCTGCTCCTTCCCCAGAGCAGCTCCAGGTGCAGCACAGGCAGACAGGGATCCCTGGGTGTCCATCCACTGCTCCTGCTCTGGAATCTCTGCTGGAATCACCCACCCTCACTGGGGGCAGTGGCTGTGGGACTCCTCCCCTGTCCAGTGTCACCCATGGAGTGACAACTTCCCGTGGAGCCACAGCTTCCCACCGCTCACTGCTATCCATTCCTGATGAGCTGCTAATTATTGTTCATTCATGAAGGGGACCTAAAAGTGTCTTCTCAGCAGTACAAGCATGGCAGTGTCCCAGGCCAGGTTGGACAGGGCTTGGAGCACCCTGGGATAGTGGAAGGTGTCCCTGCCCATGGAATGGGATGATCTTTAAGGTCCCTTCCCACCCAAACCAGTCTGGCATTCCACAATTCCCTAGCAGGCTGTAGCCCCACAATAATTATCCCTCTAAGCCAGGCTCCATGCAGGATTCCTCAGCTGCTCTTCCAGCTCCAAGCCCCCCAGACACCAGGGAGATGTTTTAAGCAGGAAAAAGAAAAGCGATGGCACAAGGAAGATTCCAGCTCTATTAATCCTGCTCATTTCTCCAGGTTTAACTGGACAAACAACTCCCTGACACACAAACTCACCAAACACATTCCAATAAATGATCAGAAATTTAACGTGAGTATTTCCAAACCCCTGGGGATAACCCAGCTCCTGGGTTTGTGCTTACACAGGGAAAAAGGGCCAGGAATGGGTTGGGGTGATTGCTTGCTTGGGCTGTTGGACACAAATTGTCCCCTGCAGACACAGGGATGAGTCCAACAGCTCTGGCTGTGCTGTCAAATCCCAACCCTCAGCAGATTTGCCCTCCTTAGAAACGTGGTTACACAGTTTTCTCCTCAGTCTGCGAGAACAAAAGTGGGGTTTTTCCACTCTCCCATTCAGTAAAAGCGACGTCTTTGCTCCAACTTTCGCTCACCCAGGGAAATTTCACCTCCAGGCAAACACCACCCATGGAAAACTCCATGTGCAAAGGTGAGTGTTTTGGAAAGTTAGGAGAGTGTGAAAAATAGGGGCCAGAATGGAAACTATTCCTGCAGTAGTAGGCAAAGGACTGGATTCCCATCTTGGATTCCTCCTCCACAGCGTCCCCAGCCAAGGCTGTCACACACCGAGGCAAACAAAGCCAACAATGAGCTGACCAAAATTCAATGTTATTCCACAGAACATACTTGAGGTGAGGGGAGTTATGTGGGATGGAAGCTGAGGTTAAGTGAACACAAAGGAGAAGGAATTCGGGCACTTTGGGGGATGTGTAGGGAATATTTTTCCTTCGCATCTGGTGCAAATTGGAGATTGCCAGGCACAGAATCCATGCCCTGGGCCAAGCCAGTGGCTGGGCTTAAAAACAGGGCAATTGTCTTCGAAAACTTAAATATTGTTTCTCTAGGATTTGTGGCTGTGTAGCCTCGAGATATTCCATCGGGAATGCTGGGAGTGCCAGGGTGAGGTGAAATGACCCTGCTGAGGCCAGGCGGGAAGGTTTCAGAGAAAAGCTCCAGCACCTCTGAGCTGAGGTCCCTGAGGAGACTCGTGGAGGTGGCACTTCCAAAAAAAGGTGTTGGTTGAGGAGGAGTGAGCGCTTCCCATCCCACCTTTCCTGCACTCTCCTCTTCTTCCCTGGCTGCCTGATTTGGGGTTTTTTAAGCACTGCAATTTCTTAGTTTGTCCTTCCCGGTGCACTCCTTCACTGAGGGGCACAGGGAGGCTGCCGAGATCCACAGGCAGTGGCGAAAATGCTGCTTCATCTCAGAATCCCAGGATCCCTGAGGCTGGAAAAGCCCTCCCAGCCCATCAGTCCCAGCTGTGCCTGATGCCCACCTTGTCCCCAGCCCAGAGCTCTGAGTGCCACCTCCAGCCCTTCCTGGGACACCTCCAGGGATGGGCACTCCAAACCTCCCTGGGCAGCTCTTCCCAAGGCCTGACCTCCCTTTCCATGAGGAAATTCCTGCTGGTGTCCACCCTGAGCCTCCCCTGGCCCAGGCTGAGGCCGTTCCCTCTGCNTGCTGCTCTTCTCCCAGCCACAGAGTTCCTTCCAGCTGTGCTGGTGATGAGCAAAGGTGGAGAAAACCCTGCAGCCATGAACACACTTTTTTATTTACCTTGTGGAAATCTCAACTGCCCTGGAGCCAAAATTCACAATTTTCCCGCTCCTTTCCAACCATTTTTTTTTTTTTGCACTTCCCCAGCTAGCCCAATCATGATTTAAAATAATCCCATTTCTAAGACACATCAGTGGCTGTGGACATTCATTGCTGCATTTGGGATCATCTCAATTTACCCCAACGTGATTTAAAATTCTTTTTGTGCTCTATAAATGGGTTCCCATTAAATCACCCATAATATTCCTTTAACCCCAGGTCAATGTTTGGCTTCCAGTGCCTATATTTAAATATGATTAGAGGAACTCTGCCTCTTGATGAAGCAATTCCATATAAAGCAAACTTATTGTAATTTAATTTCTCTTTTGAACTGGAGGCAGAGTCTGAATCCACATTTATTTCATGGAACTGAGGGGGCGGGAATGGGATTTGATTACGAGAATAAATATAAGATCATATGATTGAAAAATTAATAGCTTCCCTTATCCGACTTTAATCTGTTTAAATAACTTTAGGAAAGGCTCAAGGCCTGGAATATTTGACTATTCCACAGTAAGGCAGCCAACCAGCTTAGCAGAGTTCCCCCTGGAAAATCCTTGATTGACTTTCTCCATGAAAATGGAATATTTAGGGTTTCAAACAATACCTTGATGCAGCATTTCTTGACCTATTTTGACCAGATGAGAATTTATTGGGATTTTTTTCCTGTGGAAAGAAAAATCTTGTGGATATTTCAGTGGAATGTTTGTTGTTAGCTGAGGTCAGGTTCCAGGGTTAACTCGTGTTTGATATCCTGGATAAATCCACCCTGGGAATTGGACAATGCCACGACCAAATCCCAGCAAATGGATCACAGCGGGTCAATTCCATTTGGTGGGGAAAAAATTTTCCGGGGAAGTTTAAAGGATGTAACTCTGTTAAATCCAGCGAAAAATTTAAAGCACATTTTCCCCCCAAATGGAATTTGTGCAAAACCTTTGTGTTCCATGGAAAAACCTCTGTTTGAAGGAACTCTCCAATATTATCAGTCAAACCGTGGAATTGTAGAATTCCACAAAGGTTTGGGTTGGAAGGAGCTTAAGGCTCATCCCATCCCACCCCTGCCATGGCAGGGACCCCTTCCACTGTCCCAGGCTGCTCCCAGCCCCAGTGTCCAGCCTGGCCTTGGGCACTGCCAGGGATCCAGGGGCAGCCACAGCTGCTCTGGGAATTCCATCCCAGCACCTTCCCACCCTCCCAGGGAACAATTCCTTCCAAACATCCCATCTATCCCTGCTCTCCGGCAGTTTAAAACCATTCCCTGTGTCCTGTCACTATTTGCAGGGATAAAAACTCCCTCTCCCTCCTTTTATAACCCCCTGAGGGCACTGGAAGGCCTCAAGGAATTCTCCTGGAGCCTCCTCCAGAACATGGAAAACCAAATCCACAACCTGAGGACAACTCTGGGAAAGAATCCCCACTCAAGGAAAGAGTGCCACCCCTGCCATCTGGAAATGTGGATTGGGACTGGTAGCTCCTTTTTGGGATGCCCACATTATTCCATCCCTTCCCAGAGGGAGGCATGGAGCAGGAATTCCACCAGGAGCAGGGAGATTCCAACAACTGCAGCCCCTGGAACTGTCAGGAGTTTCCTGCTTTGGCTGCACTGATCTTTAATTTATGGGAAAGGTCCAACGGGTCTGTGAGAGCTGGGGAAGGAAAAGCACCTTTGAAATCTCTTTTTACACGGAGTTGAATTCCAAAAGAATGGATTTGTTTTCCTGGAATGGAGCATCCAGTGGTTCATCTGTGGGAAGCGTGGAAAGGCACAGGACACAGCTCACCCCTCCTGCATTCCTGGCACTCTGGAAGTTCTTCCTTTGGTCTGTGTTAAAACCTCTGCCTGATACTTTGATTAGAGCTTCTCCTTTCTTCTTTTATTACCAGGAATGATGACTAATCCTTGTCTCTTCCTCATTCCTCAGGATTTTATGGATCTATATTCCCATTCATCTCTTTTCCAATCTATTAATCCCCTCTATATTTCTCATCAGATTTATTGCCCTCCCTTCTCTTTTCTTCTGGTTGCACATAATGGGTTTGAACAGAGGCAAAATCCGTTTTTGTGGGGGTTTAGTTCCTTTCTAATCATTGCTCCCTGGCTTTTTTCCCTTTCCACCACCACTGAACACTGAGCTGCCTTTTCAGGGAATTACACAGCGAATCCAAGACCAACTTCCTGAATAGCAGAAGCTCAGAATCCCAGAATCCTGCAATGGTTTGTGCTGGAGGGACCTTAAAACTCATCCAGTGCCACCCCTGCCATGGGCAGAGACACTTTCCACTGTCCCAGGCTGCTCCAAGTCCCAGTGTCCAGCCTGGCCTTGATCATCCCCTGGGCAGCAGGAAAGGGATTGGGATTGTCCCCCTGTGCCCCTGTGCCCAGGTGAGAGCCCACCTGCAGAGCTGCCCCAGCCCTGGGCCCAGCACAGGGAGGACGTGGAGCTGCTGGAGAGAGGCCAGAGGAGGCACCAGGATGAGCAGAGGGATGGAGCAGCTCTGCTGGGAGGAAAGGCTGGGAGAGCTGGGATTGTTCAGCCTGGAGAGGAGAAGCTCTGGGGTGAGCTCAGGGTGGCCTTGCAGGGCCTGAAGGAGCTGCAGGAAACCTGGAGAGAGACAATTTCCAAGGGCTGGAGGGCCAGGACACAGGGAATGGCTTCCCAGTGCCAGAGGGCAGGGCTGGGCGGGATATTGGGAAGGAATTGTTCCCTGGGAGGGTGGGCAGGCCCTGGCACAGGGTGCCCAGAGCAGCTGTGGCTGCCCCTGGATCCCTGGCAGTGCCCAAGGCCAGGCTGGACACTGGGGCTGGGAGCAGCCTGGGACAGTGGGAGGTGTCCCTGCCCATGGCAGGGGTGGGATGGGATGAGTTTTAATATCCCTTCCAACCTGAACCATTCCATGATTATGGGATTCTGGGATTCAGTTCCTCAAGTTGTCCCCTGTACAGAGATCCTTCTCCATGGGAACTTCTGTTTGATCCGAATGGGAAAACCCTGACACAATCGAGGTCAGGGCTGCAGTTGTTACAGAGCCCCTCTGCCCCTTTTTTCAGATATTTATTTGTACTCAGATCCCTCCCCCTGCCTCTGGAACTGTAACTGTGACAGTGAAAGGATTTCTGTCCCTGCAGCCACATTCCCAATCATGCAGGCTCTGTCCCTGTGTTTGCAGACAATTGATGTCCAATCCCTCTCTCTCTCCCTGGCTTTTCCTCAAATGAACAGCCAGAAATTCATTGCTGCACTCCTGTTATTATCTGTTTGCAAGGAGCTCCTTTTTTTGGGAATCATGGAAAAGATTTCCAAACCTTTGCCATGAAGAAATAGTTCCCCCCTACCTGTTGGCCAAGCAGCTGCTGCAGTTGGATTCCTGCTCTTTTCCTTTTGCTCCCCATTCTCCTGGAGAATCGCTGGCTGTTGCTGACATTTGTATTGTGCCTGGGTTTATTAATTCATCAAATGCCAAGGATCTGGTTCCTCATTCTGCTGGAGCAGCTGGTTCCCATCAGCTGTTGTTACAATTGGCTTGAAAAACCTCCCAGGAGGAGCCCAATAACTCAGATTTGTCAGATCTGCAGTAATTCATGCAAGATGGGGCCTATGTGGAAATCCACATTTCTTAACTGCAAGGATCAAGATGCCAATCCTATTGTTGAATCCAAGATGGGACTTCCAGTAGAACCCACTTGTCACTGACAATTCCCAGTTCCCACCCCCTTCCTGTTGCACAGCCTGAAATCTCCAGTGTTTGCTCTCAGGCCAGAGTTCTGTGTATTTCCTTTTAAGACAGAAGAAAATCTGTTCAGATCAGAACAGAACAGCCCAAACAATTCTGAAAATCACTCCAGTGCTCCTCAGACTCGGATAACTCCAGGAACAATTCCTTTAAATCCTCACATTTGGCATCTTGCTGAAGAGGAATGTGTGGTTTGCCTCGATAGGAGAGATGTGGAAATGAACGTTCAAACATTTGCTGCTTTGTAATTTGTAATTGTCTGGGCTGGTTTAGCAATATAAGAATGCGAGTGCAACATTCAGGGAGCTTTTAGTTCTGGTTCTCTGACTCCACACAGAACTTTTGTTATCTTTTTGACTCAGGAATTCCATCAGATGTCACTTGGAACCCACTGGCAGACCCGGCACCATGGCAAATGCGCAGAGCCTGAGGAGAAACTCAACATTTCCTTCACAAAAACTCTGCCTCAATGGTTTTTGTTTCCTCAGCACCTCCTCACCTGCACAAGAATTGTGTATAAACCAACTCGAGCTCTTGGGCAGAAACAGGATGAGGGGGAATGGCTTCAGACTGGAACAGGCAGGGTTAGGTGGGATATTGGGAAGGAATTCTGTGAGGCCCAGGTTGCTCTGAGGTGGACTCCCCATCCCTGGGAGTGTCCAAGGCCAGCTTGGAGCAGCTTGGGATAGTGGAAGGTGTCCCTGCCCATGGATGAGCTTTAAGGTCCCTCCCAACCCAAACCAGTTGAAGATTCCATGATTCCATGATCACCCGTGGCCAGAGGATCTGTCCTGCTGGGTACCCCACAAGCAGCTCGTTAAGGAAATTGGAGATCTTGTCCCACCTCTCTGTGCCTACAGCAGCTCTTCCAACCTTTTTCCCAGCTTTTTTCCAGCTTTTTTCCAGACTTTTTCCTGGGTGTCTTTGAGCTCTGTGGCGGTCCTGAGGAGCCCCAGGGTCTCCACACAACTCCCAAACTCCAAGAACAAGGAACATCTTTAGCTCCATTCCCAGTGGGCACCTCTGGCTGCGGCTGCAGCGAGATCCCGGCTTCAGCTTCCTTGTGGGAACAAGGGCTGCCCAAGAAAACAGAGGCAGCCTGTGGTTAAAGCCCGGGATCCGAGCTCTATTCCTGGAACTGCAGCAGGTTTCCTGTGTGGCTTTGGACAAGTCACGTCAGCCAGAGCCCTCGGACCTGGGGCCAAGCCACTGCTGCTCCAAATCAGGTGTTTGTTTGTTTGTTTGTTTGGCCAAGCTTGATTTTTGACACCCAGGGGGTTTTGATAAACCTTTGGCCCGTATGTCTCAGGTCCCACAGCTCCATGGAATTCCTGGAGAATCAATCCCTGCCCTGGAGAGTGCTGGATGCCAGGCCAGTTGTTCATATGTGGATTTAGGTGTGTTTAGTTCACAAGGATGGTCAGGTGGGGACTCATCTCCCTGAGCCAATCACTTCTACCTTTGGATGAAGAAGATCCAGCAGCACAATTCCATCTCTTCAGGCCTTCCAGAGACTCAAAATGTTAAGGCTGGAAAGGCTCTAATCCCAGAGAAACGCAAAAATAATCATTTCTACTCCTGTTTATTCCACAATCATTGAGTATTCCTGTTGCATTCTCAGTGGGGAAACACTCCAGACTTGCTGGGCAGTTGTTCTCATCCTGAAGGGTTTTTTTCCCTCAAAAAGAATCCCAGAATTTACCTGCTAAGTTTTTAATTCCCTCTGCAATTCTGTCAGGATCCAATCACCAGAAAATACCACGGAAGACCTTTTTAAACAGAAAAATGCAAGGTAGGAGCCCACACCCACTCATTATTTTCATTCCTTGTCTTAAATAACCTGTCCAAACAAACAAACACCTCTTAGGCTGAGACTTTCTACAACAATTTTTAGTCCAGGCTGGATTTTAACAGCCAATTTATAACAACAATCCCCCCTTATTGGTAGTGGCGTGTGTGCTACCAGGGTAAAAATATTCCCGATGTGCACTCACTGGATGGGATTTAAATAGAAATATCCTTGTGATTTTGGCTGACAGAGTCCTCGGGCAAAGCTGGCTCCGTGCAGAGGCAGAACTTTTCTTAGCACAGCCAGGGGCCGGCCGGGTTTGTGTCCAACGCTGGGCTCCACACGGGAGGGGACAGCAGGGACAGGAATGGGGGTCTGAGCTTAGGCCCAGGCTAGGCCTGCGTGGGGACCCCAAAGGAGACACCAGTGAGGTGTTTCACACCCCAGCAGAAGGATGATGGGTTTTTTTCCAATATCCCCAAATCCCCGAGGCTGGAAAAGCCCTCCCAGCCCATCAGTCCCAGCTGTGCCCGATGCCCACCTTGTCCCCAGCCCAGAGCTCTGAGTGCCACCTCCAGCCCTTCCTGGGACACCTCCAGGGATGGGCACTCCAAACCTCCCTGGGCAGCTCTTCCCAAGGCCTGACCTCCCTTTCCATGAGGAAATTCCTCCTGGTGTCCACCCCGAGCCTCCCCTGGCCCAGGCTGAGGCCGTTCCCTCTGCTCCTGTCCCTGTTCCCTGGAGCAGAGCCCGACCCCCCCGGCTGCCCCCTCCTGTCAGGGAGTTGTGCAGAGCCACAAGGGCCCCCTGAGCCTCCTTTTCTCCAGGCTGAGCCCCTTTCCCAGCTCCCTCAGCCTCTCCTGGGGCTCCAGCCCCTTCCCAGCTCCGTTCCCTGCCCTGGACACGCTCCAGCCCCTCCAGGGCTCTCCTGCAGGACCCAGAACTGGGCACAGCCCTCGAGGGGCCTCTCGGTGCCCAGCACAGAGGGACAATCCCTGCCCTGCTCCTGCTGGACTCATAATTTGGCCCCAATGTGTAGCAAACCCCTCAGAGATGTGGCAGACAGGATGCCCAAAAGCAAGTGAAGGCTCTAAAAATCCTGGTGGTGAGTGAGACTCCCAGGCAAAGTGGATTAAAAATCTGAGGGAATCTTTAAACCAAATATTGGCTTTTGTAGAACAACAAAACCAGGGTAGTGTTTGCACTCAGCCATAAAAGCTGCTGTGGTTGTGTAATCATGTGGAGTTGTGGCCTTAGGAGGAGTTCTGGAGCAGCTGCAGCAAATTAACTTTTCAAAAGTTATTATGGATTGGGTGGAATCTAGAAAATTCCCCTGTGTTAATTTTTTTTTCTTTAATAAAACTAGAAGAGGCACGTTTTGATGCCTGAGAGGCCACCTAAAAACAGAGACTAGACAGGGATAAGGGAATAAGGGTAGGTATTTATTGGAAGGACCTGGGCAGGCCAAAGGCGACACCCAAGATGGGCTCTGGGTCACGGGTTCTTCACACTTTTATAAGTTTGGTTCATTTGCATATCAGGGTTAATTCTCCAGTTAAAGCTTCAGTTAATGATGTAATTTCCCCAAGCTCACGCCCCTTCTAAGATGTTGATTTACACATTTCAGGCCTAGGACAGGCTGGGTGTCCTTGGAGAGCAAACCCAGAGAGGTTTGTTCTGTCTGACCAGCACGAGAGAGCAGCAGCTCACAGGCCACAGGAAACTTCAGAGTTACACACCAGGCAGTGCAGGGTTTGAAAAACATGAACGTTAAAACCTGAGGCATCAGTTTTGGATGAGGTTTCATCTCCAGCCTCTCCCCCCTGGGCAGGCCCAAACCCGAAGCCTTCGAGGGGAAATGCAAAACCAGCAGCAGAACCAGACCTTCCCCTCCCAAAAATGCATGGACAACTTTGTTCCTCCTTTAAGGACCTGATCCATATCCCACAGGGTTCAGGCAAAGCAATCCCAGGGTAGGGAGCTGGTAGAGCCTCAACAAGGTGAAAATTTGTGGGATGATCCCAAATGAGTGAATTCCGATAAAACAGTGCCCCTGGATCCCTCCAGAGAAAGGGGTGGCCAACACCAGAAGGAAATCCATGGAATTGGTGCCACAGCTGGCACGGGGGAGAATTCTGGATCCTGCTGGAGATGGGAAGTCACTGATTAGGAGGCAGCACTTGATCTCCTGGGTTCCAGAAGCCCAGAAAGACCAACACCTCTGCCTTCACCTGTGGAGAAGTTCCAGTCCCTCAGTTAATGGCAGTGGTAATTTTTCCACTGGCTTCACTGGGAACAGCTTTAGGCTCTTCCTGGAAGAAAATGTAGCCCTACATAAATCAACAAAAATCCCTGAAGGTCTGTTTTCCCTACAGGGATGTTTTGGGGGTGCTTTACAGAGGGATTCGGGCCTGAGGGGACAGAGGGGAATGCTGAGAAATCAATTCAGATTTTCCTTAAAAATCAAGCATGGAAAGCCACCAGTGCCCTGCCTTTTTTAGAGGATAATCATAGGAAGCTGTCCCAGATTCCCAACATTCTCCAGTGTTTCAGTTTCTCTTTCCCTTCAAAATAATTTCCAAGTGCCCTTCCTCAATCCTCTGGTGTTTTTCCCTGGGATCTTCAGTTCCTTGGCTCACCACTCTTCCTGATATCCCCTTTCCCACATCTAGATCTCCTCTCACCTTCCTCACTTTCTCTCACCCCATCCCACTTCTAATCCAGGTCCCTGGATGATCTTGAGGGTCTTTTCCCACCTCGGAGATCCTGTGGTTTTCCCGTCTCAGGGGAAGCAGGGAATTGTGTTTGGGGTTCTGTCTGTAGGAATGATGCTTCCCACGAGTCCAGTAAGGATGAAATCTTTTCCATGGAGAGCCTTCCCAAAATAAAAGCCTTTCCCAACCACTTTATTGAACAAAGTGACGATCCCACCGCTTGGATCTGGATTCCCTGAAATGCTCACTTGCTGTAGGTCCCATCCAAGCCTTATCCAGAATCAGTGGAAGTTTTTGCATCATCTCCAAGGTACTTGGGATTTCATGACAGCCTGGGACAGGATAATTTTGTTTTCCCTACGTGAGCAGTCTTGTTCCCACTTCTCCCTGCATATTTCTGCTGGGTGTTGGATCCTCCTGAGGAGAGCTGCTCATTAACAGGAATTTTCACCCTGCAGTACCCCTTCCTTAGAGCCCACTCACTGTTTTTGGAGAGTGTTCAGTTCCTCCCATTGTTTTCCTACCAAACTTTCACTCCTGGATCCATTCCCTATGCTGGTGGCAGGATTTACCTTTGGAGCAGGCAAACAGGGAAGTAGTTGGGCCCTGGGAATTCAGCACTTTGCTGCTGTGGATGAAGGATTTTATGGATGCCACACTTCACTTCTGGCCCTGAGAGGCCCAAACCCAGCTGCTCTTCCAGGTGAAATGTTCATTGTCCCTCTAGGAATGCTCTGCATCCACAGGGAACAAAGCTGGCTCGTCTCCATGAAACATTCATGGGACTGCAACAGGAAGCTCCTGCTTTGTATGCTGGATTTTCCCCTCTGGCTTCCAGAGAAAAAGATCAGAAAAGAAGAAAAATCGTTAAGGCTGCAGCAGAACCAGGTTTTAGTCATGAACTGAGAGCAGGGGATGAGCACCAGCTCCTTGGAATCTTGTCCCTAAATGGGAAAAATTAAAATAATCATAGGATCTTCATAGCCACATCTCCACCCAGTGTGAATCTGAGCTGCTCCAGTAGAACCAGTACAGACCACTGAGGTCTGGTTATGGAATTCCTAAGTCCAGGCGTGCTCCAGGTAATTTTAGTGAATAACTGTACACAGGTCACAGCTTTCCATGTGATTTAGGGCTGTCCAGTGCCTGCATGGATCTGAAAATCCTGAATAACTTTAGTGGCAGCCAAAAATTGCTCTGCCCAGAGCAGCTGTGGCTGCCCCTGGATCCCTGGCAGTGCCCAAGGCCAGGCTGGACATTGGGGCTTGGAGCAGCCTGGGACAGTGGGAGGTGTCCCAGCCATGGCAGGGGTGGGAATGGGATGAGCTTTAAGATCCCTTCCTATCCAAACCATTCCATGATTCTTAGACACGTTTTCTGTTTGAATAAACAGAGTTCCTACAAAAGAATTTCCGTGTGTCTCCAGGGAAAATCTACAATCCTTCTGAGGTGACCTTGATGTTCCTGAGTGGTGCCTGTGCAGAGTTCTCTGTCACAAGTAACTGCTAAAACCACACATTAAAACCAGCTTTAAACAAGAAAACAGCTTGAAAGGAATAAATGTTTGAGCAGAGCCGCATCTAAAGCACCCCCTGCCAGCTCCACAGCTTTATCACCCTCAGTTATTTCACTGCAGACTCTGAGCAGTAGGAGCTGCGGATAACAGCCACTCATCCCTTACATTTCCCCTCCATCCCAAAGCTTCTCTCCGTGTTTTCCACAGCTCATGGAGCAGCCAAGCCACTCAGGGCCTTGCCAGAGGCCACTGCCCACTCCTGACAGGAGCCCAGTGACGCAGCTGCACTCCAACAATGGCTCCTTTTCCTCCTTGGATACAGCTCAGGAGCCATCCCAGTCTTTTCTTCCCTCTCCATCTGCAGAGAGTCATCACTGCTGGCAAGGACAGCGTGGAGTGTGATAAATCAGCATCGATCCCGCTCCAGCCTCTCCTGGAATTTGTCACTGCAGAGGGACATTTGTCACGGCTCTGACAGGGCAGGGATTGAAGCAGTGCTGCAGATATTTAGGTTCAGTCTGTTTTTCAAGCAGGACAAGCAGGCACTGCAGTGCAGCTCTTCCAGGAGCTGTTCCAGCCTGGCAACAGGCTTGGAATGAGTCTGTTCCTGAGCGTCCATCACCCCCAGAATGAGCCAAAGGAACGACAAAATAAGGGAGAGTGGATCATGGAATCCCAGACTGGTTTGGGTTTGGATTGAAATAATCTCATTCCACCCTCTGCCATGAGCAGGGACACCTTCCACTATCCCAGGCTGTTCCATCCCTGGAAGTGTCCCAGGTGAGCTTGGAGCAGCCTGGGACAGTGGAAGGTGTCCCTGCCCATGGCAGGGGTGGCACTGGATGGGCTTTAAGGTCCCTTCCAACCCAATTCCTCTGTGAGTCCGTGATCTCCTGGTTCTCTTGACCTTGCAGGATAATTAGAATCTCATCCTGCTGCATCATTCCCCGCTGGGAAATGCCTGGATTTGTTATCACTGTCACCCATGGGATGTCATTACTTCCTGTCAAACCCTGTTGCCTGAGAAACTCCGTCTCCAGGTTTGTGTCTCCTTGTGGTGGGAACAGCAGAAAACTCAGCTCTGCTCCAGAGATTTTATGGACAGTGACGGGAGACAATAAATGGATGCAGAGCAGGGATGGCAGGATTGCAGGATTGGAGGATTGGAGGAGAAAGGATGGAAGAGCAGAGCTGGCAGCCCGCAGAGCTCATGGCTGCTGTGGGAGAAAACAAGGAAAGGGGAGTGTGGAAACAAATAATCCCAGACTGGTTTGGGTTGGGATGGACCTTAAAGCCCATCCAGTGCCACCCTATCCCACTTCCACTGTCCCAGGCTGCTCCCAGCCCCAGCGTCCAGCCTGGCCTTGGGCACTGCCAGGGATCCAGGGGCAGCCACAGCTGCTCTGGGCACCCTGTGCCAGGGCCTGCCCACCCTCCCAGGGAACAATTCCTTCCCAAGATCCCACCCAGCCCTGCCCTCTGGCACTGGGAAGCCATTCCCTGTGTCCTGGCACCACATACCAAAGTCAGCCCCCAGATACAAATCCATGAGAAAGGAGGATCCATAAGCTCGGATTTCCCTGGAACAGCCATGCCTCTATATTAAAGGTGACCTTGTTGCCATGTGCTCGGATTTTCCAGAACCCAAGCTCTTCTGCCTCAAAATTCTGTCTGGGTTTAGGATATTTTGGATAATTTCAGGACTTCCCATGTTTGTTTGGATTTCTGGATTTGTGGTAGGCACAGGAAGACCTGGCCATGATTTTGTCCATCCCAGACGTTCCTGCTGTATCAATACTTCCATAAAAGTGTGCCTGACTGGGATCTCACATTGTCCAGGACCTGTCCTGGCAGAGGAACCTCAGAGTTCTGAGTCATGGCAGAGATGCCTCAACAAATGCTTCATTCCTTCTCT
Source organism: Daphoenositta chrysoptera (assembly GCA_013397915.1). Taxonomy (NCBI): domain Eukaryota; kingdom Metazoa; phylum Chordata; class Aves; order Passeriformes; genus Daphoenositta; species Daphoenositta chrysoptera. Next base: position 33,641 of record VZRO01006707.1, read on the forward strand.
TCCCACATAATAAAAGTGTTTGGGAAATGTTGGATTTGCGGTGTCCTGTGTATCCTGTGCTTCCATGTTCTCATTCCAAATGTCCACGTTGTCATGTCCAGAAAACAGGAGAAGACATGGAAGAGTTTTCTGTGGCTAATGAGGGTATTCTGGAAGGTTTTTCCATAATCCAAATGTGAAAAGGGATATTGAGAGTTAAGGAATGGGAAAGGGGAGGCAAAAAGTGACGGAGGCAGGGATGAAGGGATGGGAATTGTGAGGAGGATGGGAAGAGTCCAGGTCCAGTGGAGGAGCCGTGGGCAAGGCAGGCAGGGAATTCGTTTGGGCAGAAGGATTTGGGCTCCTCTGGAATCTCAATTTCCTCCAGGGAATGTGTTTTATGTAAAGGAACAAGGGAAAACCAAAGGAGGAGTCTCAGCCAAGCAACCTCAGAGAGCCTTTTGTTCCAGGGGGTTGGATTTGCTGGAATTTCCCCCTGGCAGCAGCAGGAGCAGGGCAGGGGTTGTCCCTCTGTGCTGGGCACTGAGAGGCCCCTCGAGGGCTGTGCCCAGTTCTGGGCCCTGCAGGAGAGCCCTGGAGGGGCTGGAGCGTGTCCAGGGCAGGGAACGGAGCTGGGAAGGGGCTGGAGCCCCAGGAGAGGCTGAGGGAGCTGGGAAAGGGGCTCAGCCTGGAGAAAAGGAGGCTCAGGGGGGCCCTTGTGGCTCTGCACAACTCCCTGACAGGAGGGGCAGCCGGGGGGGTCGGGCTCTGCTCCCAGGGAACAGGGACAGGAGCAGAGGGAACGGCCTCAGCCTGGGCCAGGGGAGGCTCGGGGTGGACACCAGGAGGAATTTCCTCATGGAAGGGGAGGTCAGGCCTTGGAAAGAGCTGCCCAGGGAGGTTTGGAGTGCCCATCCCTGGAGGTGTCCCAGGAAGGGCTGGAGGTGGCACTCAGAGCTCTGGGCTGGGGACAAGGTGGGGACATCGGGCACAGCTTGGCCTCGCTGGTGTTGGATCTGTTTTCCAGCCTCAGGGATCCTGCGATTCTGTGATCCTCACACACCAGCAGCCAGGCAAACAACCAACCAAGGATTTTTGTTTGCACTGCAGATGGACAGAAGGAAATCCAGCTGCACTCAGCCTCCACAGCTGTTTGATCCAAGCCTTTCCCGGCTCCCAGAGCTCAGCCCTGTGGCTGGAGCTGGATCCCAGCGAGGGAGGGGTTAACCCCACACCTGTGGGCAGCTCCCGAGGTGTTTTTTCCCTGCACACATAATTAGGCTGTGAGCTCATTTACAGCCCGTAATGAGGTCATTATGATGCCACCGGTCGATTTTGCCAGAGCTGGCAATCCCTAATCTGCTTCCTCTCCAGCAGCTCCCAAAGGAAGGGAGAAACCCAAACACCCATCCCAGCGAACAATGCCTGCATTTGCACTGCTGGGGCCCCCAATGCCTTTGTTTATTCCCCCTCTTTCTGATGGGTTTTCCATAACAAGGAACTCACAGGAGATCAATGCAGCACAAATCCACTCTGCCTGTTCCATGCCTTTCGTTTTCTCTGCACCTTCCTCTGACCGTTCCTGAGAAAACCAGAGGTGAAGTTCATAAAGCTCTGGAAAAAGCCCTGGACACATCACCTGCACACTCCTGCCTTCTTGGGGGGACAACAATGTCCACTGAGCACGGATTCCTGGCAGAAGAATGCCAGGAAACCGCTGTGGGAATGCCAGCAAAGAGGAATTTTTGTGGGAATCAGGGAAGGGATGTGGATGGGAGGGAGGATAAAAAGGGGTTAATCCACCCCAGTCCAGTTGCATACTCAGCAGTGCCTGGACAAACAGGGGTGAAAATTCATTTTGTCAGTCATGGAATCCTGGAATGGATTTGGATGGGAAGGATCTTAATGATCATCCAACTCCACCCCCCTGCCCTGGCAGGGACACCTCCCACTGTCCCAGGCTGCTCCCAGCCCCAGTGTCCAGCCTGGCCTTGGGCACTGCCAGGGATCCAGGGCCAGCCACAGCTGCTCTGGGCACCCTGTGCCAGGGCCTGCCCACCCTCCCAGGGAACAATTCCTTCCCAATATCCCGCCCAGCCCTGCCCTCTGGCACTGGGAAGCCATTCCCTGTGTCCTGGCCCTCCAGCCCTTGGAAATTGTCTCTCTCCAGGTTTCCTGTTGGCACCCTCAGGTCCTGGAAGGCCACACTGAGGTTCCTCCAATGCTGGGGCACTGGTGACAGAGTTTTTGCAGCTCCTGAAGTGGGATCAAAAGGAAAATTCCAGCTCATGGAAGGGAGGGTAAGGAGGACGCTGAGGGCAAGTGCAGCGTGAAAGGGGAAGAGGCAACGAGTCCATCATGGGTTGCTTTTAAAGCAGATTCTTCCTGTTCTCTGGATTTATCTGGGGCACATCATGTCCTGCCAGAGGGAAGAGGAATCACCTCAGAATTCCAGCAGATGAGCAGAACCAGACTCTTGGATTGGCTTTGGCCCCTCAGCTCACTGGTGGGAACCCTCTGGAGCTGCAGCCTCCAGGAAAAATGGGCACTGCAGGGTGGGGGGAAGGGGGAAGCCAAGCAGGGAAATGTCCCTGCTCCATCTCTGGGGATTGTCAGGGCCCTGTGTGGCTCAGGTGACAAAACTCAGGTCACATCCAGCCCGGAGTGGCAGCTGTGGGGTCCCTCCTGCTGGGACCACCTCACCAGGAGAGGGACACTGGGATCTTTGGGATTTGTCCCTGAAAACAAGTGCAGCCCAGCAGGACATGAAGGATGTGCTCCTACCTGGGATGTTTGTCCTGCTCTGGGCTTGGAACTATTCCCAGAGCCCCCGACCAGCACTGGAACTACCAAAATCCCTCTGAAGATGCCTCTTCATCCTTCCTGAGAGCAGGGAATGCTGAACTGATCCCTTCCACATGAGCACTGAATCCATCCTTTGCACCCAGACACGAGGGAGATCCATGGCACAGCTTCTGTGGAAAAGCAAAACACCCCCAGGATCTCAACAAGGCCCTTTTGTGCTGCTCTGTTCCCTGACCAAAACGAAGCAGCACCTCCTGGCTGTCCAGGCTGACGTCCAGGCAGCTGGAAGCTCTCAGGAAAACTTGGAAGCTGCCAAATCACCATTTCCAGGTGGGAAAGGGGCCATTCCCAGGGGGAACAGGAGGGACAGATAAATAATCAAAATAACAGATGTGTGGCAGCCCTTCAGAGCAGGGAAACTGAGACTCCTGGGGAGGAACTTCAGCTGCAGCAGAGCTGCTCCAGGGGCTCCAGGAGAGCTGGAGAGGGATTTTGGACAAGGGATGGAGTGCCAGGACACAGGGAATGGCGTCCCACTGCCAGAGGGCAGGGCTGGATGGGATATTGGGAAGGAATTGTTCCCTGGAAGGGTGGGGAGGCCCTGGCACAGGGTGCCCAGAGCAGCATGTTATTACTAAACACCTAAAATACACTATAAAAAATCTCCTATGGATTTATCCTATCATTTGTAAATATCCAATAGGCAAATTATCCTGTTTTTTAAAAATATATTTATATTCCTTTCATTCAGGATGACCTGAGTCCATGGAATAACCAAATGATTTTGTTACTGCGTCATCTGCAACATTTCTGCTGCTGCATCTCCAGGCCTGGAGCCAGCTGGGTTTATGTGACACCAGCAAAGGTGAAACTTCTCTCCCAATCCTGCAAATTTGGTCGAGAAAACTCCACATTTAAAAGGAGCCAAAGCTGCTGCTTGAGGAATGACTGGAATATCCCCTCCACACCCCAATTCCCTTCACATCCCTCAAGGTTATCATTTTTAATTATATTTTTTAAAAAGGGCTCATCTCAAGAGTATCATGGAAATGCCAGTTGTGAACTGTGAATCCTGCCTGGATCCCCATTTTCTGGCTGGGTTTTAACTCATGGAATGGGGAGCTTTGTTTGGGACGTTCACCTACAACAGGACCTGGCTGCGCTCCCCTGGTGCAGGAAGCCGCCCTTGGCCTGGTGGCTGCTCAGGACAGGAAGGACCTTCCAGCCCTGCTGGGCATCCTTTGGTCTCATCCTGCTGCTAAATCCCTCTGGAAAAGAAACTTCACCCTCTGGAAGCTTATCCTACAGAAAATTCCATGGGACTGACGACCCTGGAAGTGCCAGTTGGGGTTTGGTTACAGAAGGAAAGCAAAATATCTTTTTCCCCCCTCAAATAACACAATGAATGTTGTGTCCTCCTTGTCCACAGGCCTTGGAACAGTTGGGATTGTTTGGATCACAAAATCCAATTAAAGCAGGCAGAGGTGTTGGGCTGAGGGCTGCTGCTCCCCTTCCTGTCAGCACCACTCTTCCCTTCCCTGGAAAAGCCAAATCCCATTTCCCCAGGTGGGAGCAGCTCTCCGGAGCTCTCCAGTCCCAGCAGCTCCTCCCTGCTCAGGGCAGCCAACCCGGAGGGTGGAAAAAAAACCCTGGAGGGTGCAGCACCATTCCAGCATCTCCCTGGCCCCTCATCCCACGCTCCCTGCAAGCTGCAGCGGCTTGGAGCTTCCTGTTTGGAGTTGGAAGCAAATATTGCCCTTGGTGTGCTCCCAGCACAGGCACCACCTGCTCCAGGAGTGCTGGGGAACTGCTGCTGGATGTTCTTCCAAAAATGATCCGGGGGCACAGCCAGATCCTGCAGGAGAGGAGCAAAACCACTGGAATGGCAGCTGTATGGATACAGGGGGTCCTGGCAGGAATTTCGCTGGAAACCCCCTGGGTCTGAGCACCTCCAGAGCAGGTGGGACCCCCCAGCACCTGGAAGAGCCACGGGCAGCACACTGGAATTCCAGCAGCATCCCAGTTCTGTGGCCTGGCTTTGGGAAGATCCGTGAGGTGTTTGCCAGCACTCTGAGCCCCTTTTTCGTCCTGGCAGGATTTTGTGATGGGATTGTCCTGCCCCAGCTGTGGGAAAAGGGAGAGGCTGGAGAGGAACAGTGAAGAGAGGGCAGATACAGAACCATGGAATGGGTTGGGAGGGATCTCAGTGATCCAACAAAATCCCTGCCAGGGCAGGGACACCTTCCACTGTCCCAGGCTGCTCCAGCCTGGCCTTGGGCACTGCCAGGGATCCAGGGGCAACCCCAGCCCAGGCTGGGCTTGGTGGGGGTCTGGGCAGGGCCAGGGGTGGATCAGTGATCCTGTGGGTCCCTTTCACTCAGGAATTCCATGATTCCATGATATCCCACTGTGTGACCCCCACAGTCCTTGGGCCTGAATGAGCTCTTTGCCTTTTGCAGAGCCCAGAAGAGCTTTTAAAATGAAATAAGGGCCTGGTGATCCAAAGGGAATCAGAACCCTTGGATGTGCTCCACGTTTGCTTGGTGGGGCCAATTCTGATGAGGAATTGATTGCTAATTCTGTGTGCTGAAACATCCTGGTCCTTCCCTATCGATGAAGAACTGGGAGTTTCTCTTGGGCTTGGTTTGTATCCCAACCTTGGGCCTGCTGGTCTGGATGAAGCATTTTGTGCTTGATTAACTGACTGCATTGTCTGGGGTGAGTGTTGATTAATTGCTGAATTCCAGATCAATTTTAATGAAGCTCCCAGTGCTGCTTTAGGGCCATGGGGGGCCCCGTTATTCCTTTGGCTCTGTGGGTCAGTGTTTTGTTGGACCTCAATAGGAAAACTCCTGGCACAGCTTCCCACTTCCCTATGAGTGAGGAGACAACAGCAGAGCTCGAGCAGACAACAAACTTTATTAAACTCACATGGACATCCATAAAAAAGAGAAATATTGGAGCAAGCTGCTCACGGTCCTGGGCCAAGAGCAACAAAAGTCCTGTTCATTAGGAGCTCAAAATCCAGGTGCACTCAGGGAAAAAGGGAACTGCAGCCGGTGCCAGGAAGTAAAATAAAATAAAATAGAAAATAAATGGCAGGTCTTGAGGAGAAGTGGCCCAGCAACCAACCCTGGGCTGCAGCAGGGTCAGCAAGGGGACTCTGCCCCTGTGCTCGGGTGAGACCCCACCTGCAGAGCTGCCCCAGCCCTGGGCCCAGCACAGGGAGGACGTGGAGCTGCTGGAGAGAGGCCAGAGGAGGCACCAGGATGAGCAGAGGGATGGAGCAGCTCTGCTGGGAGGAAAGGCTGGGAGAGCTGGGATTGTTCAGCCTGGAGAGGAGAAGCTCTGGGGTGAGCTCAGGGTGGCCTTGCAGGGCCTGAAGGAGCTGCAGGAAACCTGGAGAGAGACAATTTCCAAGGGCTGGAGGGCCAGGACCCAGGGAATGGCTTCCCAGTGCCAGANCCCTTGGAAAGCTGAATCCTCTGGCATTTTTCCCAGCGTTTCCCTGCTCCTGCCTGGGCGTCCAGGACCTGTCAAGGTCAGCCTGGGACTGGATTTTCCAACCCGGATGGGGTATCCATATTTCTAATGTCACATTCCCAGCACAGCCACACATTCCATACCCCAGTCCTGGGGTACCAGGATGCCTTTAGGTTTGGAGATGCCAGGCAAAGCTTCCCAGAATCCCTGCAGGCAGGAATTAAACACAAAGGGGCTGTAAAATAGACACAGATCAGGTATGTCATCCCTAAAAAAGAAGTTAATAATTGGAAAAAGAGGGGAAAAAAGGAACTTCCTTGGGCTCCCTGGAATGTGAACCCCCATTTCCATATTCAGTGACAGGAATTCTGTGGGAAAAGCCCCTCTCTGTGCTGTGTGCTGATCACATTTAGGGTTTTCCATGAAATCTCCTTGCTATTCAGTATTTTTCCTTTCAAAATCCACGTGGTCCTGGAGAGGCAAATCAGGAGCACCCAGGAGATGTTTCAGGAAGGATGAGCTTGAACTCCAGGGGAACATTGGGATGGTTGGGTGGAATTCTTGGTGAAATGGACCGTGGGATCCCATATCCAAAAAAATTAAAGCCAACGAGTGCCACAGTTGGGAATTAGGACATTGGGAATCCTCCTGAGGAAAACCTGCTGTCCTGAGGAGTGGTGCTGGTCCTGAGGGGAATTCACCAGCTGGGAAGAACTTTCCTCCTTCCAAAGGCTGAGCTTTGGACCTGGAGTCCCCCTGGGCTGCCCAGGTGAGCCCAAGGTGCCCGTTCAGCCCCAGGGTTGGCACCATGGCCCAGAAATCCTGGGAAAACTGCGGGAAGGGAGCTCAGCCAGCTGACTCAGGGGCTTTTTTATGCCCCTGCCTTTCAGATGGACACCAAAAAAAAAAAAAGGCAAAAATAAAAACCTTGGTCCCTCCTTTGTGAGGAGAACAGCCTGGGAATATTTATTATTAAAAGGAGTGATGGAGCAGCTTCCATTCTTCTATTGTTCTTGCTTTTTTCTTCTTTTCTCCTTGTAAAAACACCCAAATAAAAGCAATTTATTAAGGATTGGCATTGCCTCCAAATAGTTCCCCTTAATGGGAACGCTCTTGGTGACACTGTAAAATTTATTTACAGTTTCTCTTTTTCCCTCCGCTCATTGTTTGGATGGACCATAGGACAGCAATTAAAAAAAAAAATAATCAAGGAATTATTTATGCTAAACAGATGGAGCAGATGGAGCATTGGTGATAAGCAGCAGCTGGGCCTGATAAGCTGCCTTTGACTCGGGGTTTTCGTCGTGCCCACAGTTTTTTGGAGCAGTTTTTTTCTGTCATTCAGCTCACTTGGAATGACAGGGATGTTGAATGTGGAAATCTAAGTCTGTGTTGCTGAAGGAGTGAAGAACAAAGGATGAGCATCACCCTCGAAGTGCTCTCTGAGCATCCCTGTGACTCCTGGTGCCTTTCCCACTTGGAAAGAAAAGCAAGACTGAAAAGTAAAACCACGAAACCAAGGGGAGTTTAAAGCACAACATGGAAAACCCCAACAGAGTGAGCAGAGAGCGGAAATCCTGCCTGGATTCACCTCCAGAGAAGGTCCCTCCAGGGCTGCCAAATCATGGAACCATGGAATGTCCTGAGCTGGAAGGGACCCCCAGGGATCATCCAGTCCCAGCCCTGGCCCTGCCCAGACCCCCACCAGCCCCAGCCTGGGCATCCCTGGCAGCGGTGCCCAAAGGCTCCTGGAGCTCTGGCAGCCCCGGGGCCGTGCCCATTCCCTGGGGAGCCTGGGCAGTGCCAGCACCCTCTGGGGGAAGAGCCTTTCCCTGCTCTCCAGCCTGAGCCTGCCCTGGCCCAGCTCCAGCCGCTCCCTGGGTCCTGTCCCTGTGCAGGCAGTGAAGGACACAGAATTCCCACTGACAGGTGTTCCGTGCTGGATCCATGATCCCTTCTCCCAGGAAGGAGCCAGGCCTGGCCCGTGGGTGGTCTGAATCATGCATCCCTCTCCAGCCAAGGCCATCAAAGCAATAAAGCAGGATACAGCTGGATGCTCCCGCTCCCCCTGCCTGGGGCTCTCCTGCACAATCCGTCCCATTGATGTTGTTTGGGTCTCATCCTAGAAAGGATCCATTGAACTCCGAGGGGAAGAAGAAGTAAATGGAAAGAGAGAAAACAAAACTGCCACAATAAATTTGGTCACATATCGTCCCGAGCAGAAAGCTGGGCCAGGTGCAGAGCCGTGATTAGGATCAACTGTTGGGAATGGCTCCAAGGGCTTCAGCTGAGCTGATTGCAGAGGCTCTGAGGGCTACGGACAATGAGGCAGCTCATTAATCCTGGGACCTTCACCTTCCTGGCAGCACATGAGTCATGGACTGGAGAAGGTCAGAGCCTGGGATGCTCAGAATGGAACAGAAAAACGGGATTATTCTGGGCTGAGCCCCAGCGTGGGCAGCAGGAAAGGGATTGGGATTGTGCCCCTGTGCTCAGGTGAGAGCCCACCTGCAGAGCTGCCCCAGCCCTGGCCCAGCACAGGGAGGATGTGGAGCTGCTGGAGAGAGGCCAGAGGAGGCACCAGGATGAGCAGAGGGATGGAGCAGCTCTGCTGGGAGGAAAGGCTGGGAGAGCTGGGATTGTTCAGCCTGGAGAGGAGAAGCTCTGGGGTGAGCTCAGGGTGGCCTTGCAGGGCCTGAAGGAGCTGCAGGAAACCTGGAGAGAGACAATTTCCAAGGGCTGGAGGGCCAGGACACAGGGAATGGCTTCCCAGTGCCAGAGGGCAGGGCTGGGTGGGATTTTGGGAAGGAATTGTTCCCTGGGAGGGTGGGCAGGCCCTGGCACAGGGTGCCCAGAGCAGCTGTGGCTGCCCCTGGATCCCTGGCAGTGCCCAAGGCCAGGCTGGACACTGGGGCTGGGAGCAGCCTGGGACAGTGGAAGGTGTCCCTGCCATGGCAGGGGTGGCACTGGATGGGCTTTAAAGTCCCTTCCAACCTAAACCAGTCTGGAATTCCATGGTATTTTGAGTCCTGTTTCAAAGGACTGGGAGCAATGGTCCCAAAAGAACCATCAAGGTCAAAGCTGGGCTTTCTGCAGAGCTCCAAACCACGTCAGGTGAGGAAAGCATGAGCTGGGATCAGACTTTTGAGGGAGAAACTGGTGAGAAGAAGAATCCAGGTGTTGATATCCCTGACATGTGACAGGGACAAGAGAGTTTTGTTGGGAAAACCAGGAATGGAAAAAGAACCCAAAACTTAGAGTTCTGAAATGTTTTTGTATCCCGCCTGCTGACAATTCCCAGCTTGTCCTCCCAACAGAACTGGCTGGGAATAGCTGTCAGGACAATTCTTGGACAGAAAGAGCTGATAAATCTTCTTGATGACAATTAAAGGGGAGAAAAGGGGACCGAGCAATTCGAGGTCCTTCCTCCCCACCAAATCAGCTGCCAAATAATCCATTGGATTTTCACCCCGTTCTTCCACCCCCTTGTCATGGGGGTGCTGGGAAGATTTCACTGGTTGCTGTTATTTAATTTGCAAGAAAATTCCCTGTGAAGGGAAAGAAGTGTCCAGGTGAAAACATTCCAGGTATTCCCATATTCCCATTTTCTTGGAAAATTTTGGGAGAAGAAGAATGGACACCAGGCTCCTGAGTTGGATCTTCTTTCCTGAGGTATCCTTTGTCTCTTTTTCTCAATCCTGGGTTTGGGAGGCAATTTTGGAGATGGAGCCAACCCGAATTCCCCGGGTTTGAGGGTGAGCAGCATTCCCTGAACAGCAGAACCAGCAATTCCCCCTTTACCTGCACAGCCCCTGGCAAAGCAATAAATAAAAAACCAGGGAAAAATCCACCTGCTGTTCTCCTTTTTTTTTGGGAAACCACAAGCCCTTGGATCTGCCCTCTTGGATGGCAGCAGAGTTTCATGGGGGGCAGGGGCATCATTTTGCTGCTTTTAGCAAAATTAAAATTGGCCTTTGAATCGTTGCATTTTTATCCCAAATCCTGCCCTTGGATGTGCTGATCCACCATTTTATTTATAAATAAATATTTATAATTAATTTATTTATTTGAAATTATTATATATGAATAAATAGAAATTATTTTAGAAATTATAAATATATTTATAAAATATATAAACTCCTCCTCCTCTTTTCTTCCTTGGCTCCTCAATATTGGGGAGAGTCAATAGAGCAACCATTGGAAAAATGACTGGAATAAAATGCCTGGAATATTGTCAGGATATGGCCATGGATGCAGAGCTCAGCTTGCAGAAGTTCATCCACAGGTACTGATGGTTGTTTATCATATTTTAAATACATTGAGCTCATCATATAAAAGAGCTGGGAAAATCCAGGGAGTTCTTGTTATTTTCCCAGATCCTGCCATCGATGCCATTTTCCATGAGGGAAGAAAATTTGCTTGGCTTCAAGTGGGTTTGCTGGGACAAATTCAAGCTGAGAGGACTTCAGGGTCTGCCTGGACAGGTTTTATCCTTAGCACAGACAGCTCATATTAATGAATTTCACCACTAATTAGCTTTGTCTCAGACTCATCCATGGAATCATGGAATGCCAGAATATTTGGGCTGGGAGAGACCTTAAATCCCATCCCATTCCATGGGCAGGGACACCCTCCACTGGCCCAGGGTTCTCCAAGCCCTGTCTACCCTGGCCTTGGACACTTCCAGGGATCCAGGGGCAGCCACAGCTTCTCTGGGAATTCCATCCCAGCCCCTCCCCACCCTCCCAGGGAACAATTCCTTCCCAATATCCCATCCAACCCTACTTCCTTCCTTAAAACCATTCCCCCTTGTCCTGTAAATGGCTCTCTAGATTCAACCTGCAGCTGATGCTTCTCCTCCTGAAAGTTTTCCTGGGCGCTGGATGATCTCAAAGATCAGGAGCTCTTCCCAGCTGGATCTTCACTGACTTTCTTCCAGCCTGGATCTCATCCCTGCCACAGGAATCAAACTGATATTTGATTTCAGAATCCTTGACTCTAAAATCTTGATTTTTTAAGATCTGTCCCTTCATCACGTGGAGGCCTGGGCCACTCAGGTGCTTTTCTCTGTTCCATCCTGACTGACAGGGGAAATATTATGGAATTTTCTTGTCTTACAACATGTTCCATTTCCATTGGATTAACTTGGACTGCTCAGTTGGAACCAAAGCTTTTTGCTTTGTTTTTTGGGTGCCCAACTCCTGGAATTCCAGTAATACAAAAGCCACTTCAACAGATTGAAAATGTTGCAAAAACACTGGGATAATTCCAGTAATATCGGAACAGCTGGTATTGGAAAAGCACAGCTCTTATAACTGGCAGAAGTTCCTTCTTCCAGAGGTGGATGAATGGTTTCCATGCCTCTGTTTTCCAGATCCTGCACAGAAGGAACAGAAATTCCACCCTGTGAGGGGGTGACTCATGGTTTAAAAGGCTTCATCCCAAGTCCCTTTGTCCTTCTGGCTGAGGAATTACTCAGAGTGACTCACAAATCTGTCACCTCCAACACTCCAGTGCATCCAATCTTGGAATAAGGGATATTAGCAAAGTCATCTCTGCATGAAATTGCCGGGTCCCAATAATGTTGAAGAGTCCAACACTGTCACAGCCCCTGAGAGCAGAACTGCAGCCACTTTTCCTTTATTTTTCCCCATTTATCCCTTTTTTTATGCCTGTGATGAACTTTAAAAGCAGGAGAGTCCTAAACTGGGGCCCAGCCGGAGGCAGCTGAGCATTTTAACACCCCTGGAATTCTCAGGATGGATCTCATTAACAAAGGCCTAAAATAAGCACAGGAATTCCAACAGGGCAATAAAGAGCTCAGCTTATTCCTGTCCACAGCAAAGATAAGAGCAGACCTTTCTTTCCTGGGAGAGGTTTTCCAGCAGGATGATTCCCTAGGGATGAACTTCAGGAGAGGTATCCCAGTGTTTGTCACCCTCTGTGCTATGGCAGAGTGGGAGAGGGGGACAAATTCCTGCTGCTTTAGGGAGGGTTTGTCACTGCTCAGTTATTTCCTGCTTATTTCCAGAACATCCAGCTGGATCCCAATCCCACCTACAACCTTGGGAATGCAGGATATCAACCAGTGGCTCTTTGGAGGTGAAGTCCTTGGAGCTTCCGACTTTCCTGGGATGTGGGAGAGGGAGTTACACTTTTGCCAAGACAACCTGACCTTCTTTTATTTCAACCCTTCCTCTCCTGGAGCCCCTTGGGATAGTTTGGGAGATGGGGATGGGCATCCTGGAGGATGGACATGATTCCCATGGGATCAGCCCAGCCCAGAGTTGTCCCCAGGCTTTGGGAAAGATCTGTTGCTCTCTCCTGAGGTTTTGAACAATCCTCGTTGCTGAAAGGTTAATGAACTGCCCAGAATTTTCTGGCACAAAATGGGCTATTCCAGGAATTCCCCCTGGCTCCTCCAATCCTGAAATACCATCAGGAGAAGGCCCCAGAAGCACTGGATCATCTCAGACATCCCTAAGGCTCAATTGGCCAGTATGGAGCTACATCTGCATTAACAGACAGCCCAAATCGTCCTGGTTTTCCTTGGATCTCCTGGATTCCAAAGGTGCCTTCCCTTTCTCTGGGCCCACAGATCTTGTTGTCACCAGAAGAAACATCCATGATATGTCTGGAAAACCAGCAGATGAGCAATCAACCCAAATATTCCCTCTCCCATGGAAGAAAACTTCCCTCAGAGGCGACTTCCTGCTCCAGATTTTCCTTCCCCATCCCTTTCGTCCTGTTCTTGTCACCTCATTCCCGCTGCTCTCTCAGTCCTTGGCAGACAACACCTCAAAAATCCCTGGCAGATCCCTCATGTCCACGAGGACTGAGCCAAACTTCCCCCAAACACCTGTGGAGCTGTTGGGATGCTCTGGCTTCTCCCACCAAGTGGCAAAATCAAACCAGAAGGACTCAGCTGCCACGGAAAGGAAAAGCAAATCCATCAGGAAAGGCTGGAATGGCTTCAAAGTCACACTGGGATTTAAGGGGAGTCTGGGATGGGGTGGGGCTGTGCAGGATCCAGCTGTGCCAGGAGATCCAGCACATTCCTGCCAGGAGCAGGGAGAGCAAACACCTCTGCAGGGGAGGCAGGGAGGGCAGCCAGTGCTCCAGGGGGGATGGAAACCACGGGAAGGTGCCTGGAATGAGGGACAAACACGGGAGGCCAGCACAGATGAGGTGCTGGGAGCAGGAAAAGGGGTGGGAGCAGGGAATGCTCAGCCCAGCAGCTGGACAGGGAACGAATCCCAGCCCTGTGAGCACCACATGGGACACGGAGTGGGAATCAGGGAAAAGCACGGCCTGGAAGTATTATGGGGGATTTCCAGTGTGTAAAGGGGGATGGAGAGGGATTCGTCGGGAGTGTGGAGGGCCAGGACACAGGGAATGGCTTCCCGGTGCCAGAGGGCAGGGCTGGATGGGATATTGGGAAGGAATTGTCCCCTGGGAGGGTGGGCAGGCCCTGGCACAGGGTGTCCAGAGCAGCTGTGGCTGCCCCTGGATCCCTGGCAGTGCCCAAGGCCAGGCTGGACATTGGGGCTTGGAGCAGCCTGGGACAGTGGAAGGGGTCCCTGCCATGGCAGGGGTGGGATGAGGTGATCCTTAAAATCCCTTCCAACCCAAACCTGGGATTCCATGACAGGTTTGGGAAGAGTTCCCTCCCTGTGAGCTGGGTTTGCATTCCCAGCCTGGCAGCTGCTCTCTCTTTAGGGATCACATCCCAAGCTTTTCCCACAGCCAGCACAGCTTCCCTGGCCCCACGTCTATGGGGAGGCAGGGAAATCCTCCCTGCTCATCCCAAAGTGCCCATGGAGCAGTTGTGCCATGGGTACACTCATTTATTTCCTGTTTTTCTGCATCTTGCTCTGACACTTCACTCAGGGATGAGGAATCCACAATCCCTCTGGGAAAATCCCTCTGGGCTGCTCCTGTCTCCTCCTCAAGGTCCCCACAAAGTGACCCCTGATTGTGGAGGGGCTTCCAGAGCCTTTGAGAATAACAACAAGAAAAATGAGCAGCACTGAAGAAACTCAGTGATGCCAGAAATTCCCCCTTGCCAAGGCTGTCTCCTGCACCTTGGACTGACATGATGCAATTCCAGAGGAGAATTTCCAGGAATATCTTGCTCTGTGTTGGGATTTGATTGTCTGGAGCTGAGGTTTGGGAGCAGGAAGGGGGGAAGGCAGCTGGGCATCTTCTCACCCTCTAAATTCAAATAACTCCTAAATTTTTCCATCATTCTCAACACTTTTTAATCTGGAATGTGCAAATCACAAATCAGGAATTCAGGCTGGGATTGCTTCCCTCCCACTTTCATTGCCTTCTTCAAATTATTACCTCAAATCCATCCAGAGAACAGCAAAACACTGGAATTAAGGGACTGCAGCTACTCTTGCAGGCTTTAAAATATTAATATTATAATTATTATTATTCTATAAATAGAATATATTATTATTATTATTATTATTTTATATTATTATGTTGCAGTATCTGCTGGGAACTTTTTCCTTTTCCCAAGGAAGCAAAAGAAAGTCCCGAGACACCTGAAAGAGAAAGAAAATTCTGATTTATTAATATTATTAATGTTTAATGATATTATTCTCACTAATAAAGTATTTTAAAATAGGGAAAATAATCCTCTGGGAATTGCAGTTAAAGAAAAATCTGGAATGGGCTTCCTTAAAGATCAGGAGGAGGGCAGATCATCCCTTAAAACATGGATTTCAGGAGGAAAACTTTTTGTGTCATCTCTCCCTGGAGGGAAAATGTGGGATCTGATTCAAGCTGGGATAAAGAATTAATAATAATAAAAAAGAAGTTGTGTCTGTCTTCCCTCTATTTATTAATAATTTGATTTATGGCTATTTCTAAAAATAAAGGAAATACCCAAACATGTGAGTGGCTTTTTAAACCATGTGGAAGTTCAAAAGCATTCCTTGAATTAATTTTTAGGGTGTGGAATTCATGTGGAATTATTATTAAATTATTATGAAATATTACTAATTATTACTAAATAGTTCCCAGCCAGGATGGTTCTTTGCTTTTTACCAAATTAAGATGGATAAAACAATGGAAAGACATCATTTGATAAGGACATGGAAAATAAAAGATATTCCCTGTGATTTTAAAGAGAGAATGTTGGGATGACTGTGAATATTAGGCTGGAATAAAGGGGATTTTTTCCTTAATTTTTCCCTAATTCTTCAGGACTCTGCAGTGCCTCATCCCGTAGTACAACAAGGAAAAATGGCAGCATATTCCTGACACTCCAGTTATCCTATCAAATCCTCTTATTTCCAATCCAGCTGAAATATGAACTTTTTCCTTTATTTATTTGCAGCAAACCTAAACACTGAGGCTGAAAAACTCTGGAGGCCAAGGGAGATGTTGGATTTGATCCAAAGGGAAACAACTCCATTTTATTTGAAATAAAATCCAGGCTCACTCTGAGCTGTTTGTTGCTGGGAATTGCAAAAATGGGAATGTTTCACTTTAGGGCAATCAAAATATTCCTTTTTTTCCCTTTTTTTTTTAAATCCTATTTGGGGTTTGTTTGTGTTTTTGGCTGAAGGAATTGGGTGATTTTGACATGACACTTCATGAAGGCTGTGGGAAGGAAAATAGAAGGAAAAAGAGGGCCTGAGAATGATCCAGGGGTTGGCAAATAACTGTTGGAATGACAGGGAAGATTGATAGGCAGTAGGAAATAACCCAGAATTCCCAGGTTTGGGAAGATTTCTAAGCATCTCCCAGTTTCCAGCGCACAATTATTCCCAAAATCTCATCCCTGACTGGCTGAACTGGTTCCTAAATCACCTCCTTCCTTTAATGATGCAATAAATTCACTTTCCTTCTCCCAGAGCCTTGGAATCAAGGGAAGAAAAGGATGAACTTGTCATTAAATTTGTGTTTTGCTGGAAAAAAGTGGGGAGAAGTAGAAAGCCGGTGGAGGGGGAAACATATAAAATTATATTTAAATGATATAAAATATTCTAAATAAATGATAAAATATATGATAAAAATTTTATAAATTACATAAAAATAAACCACGAAGGAAATGGAGCGAGAAAAGGCCCCATAAGGGTCAGGAGGTGACAAAAAAGATGAGGGGACAAGAGGCAGAAGTTGTCACCTGAAAACAATGTCCCTGCACTGGGTAGGCCGCAAATTTCTGCAGCAGAGCCCTGGGGAGGGATTTTCTCCCTCACACCTCAGCCTTGCTTTAGCCAGGAGTTTTTAATTCTCCTGCCCCTAGAGAATTCAATGTTCCAGTGGTGGAAAGTGGCTTTTCCCAAATCCCAAATTAATTGGGATTTTCAGGAGTTCCTCAATGTTTATTTGTACCCTCACAGTTGGAGTCCATTTTGTGAAGTCTCACTCCAATAAAACCTGGATTCAGCCACTGGAGTTCTCAGTGGAGCCAGATCACTTCTCCAAGTTGTTTTTAATATTTTTGAAATGAAAACACTTTAAAAATCCCAGGATTTTTTTGGGTTTTAAGGTCACTGAGCCTTCACAAGGATCAGTGGGGTGTCAGGAGCAGAGCAGGGCCTTGGGGATGCACAGGAGGTTATGGTGCCTCAGAACTTGGGCACTGCAGGAATTTTGTTCACAAACTGCTCCTCGTCACCTTGAGGAATTTCCTGTCACATCCACACACTGCCCTGCTGGATCTCCTTGGAATTTCTCCTAAATTCCCCCAAATCTCTATATCCCCTAACTGGGAGTCACCCCAAAACTCAGTTGCTGACTTCCATACTCCAGCCCTGTCCCAGCCTTGGCTGAAGCTGCTGCACCCTCATTTCCCATGGGAAGAAAATGCAAAACTTCCACAGAAAATGATCCCTCCTCCCTTTGGAAGTGCCCTGGCTCCAGCTGCAGCTCTGGGATGGATTTCCAGGGCCCTGCTGGGAATGCTGCTGGAGCTGCAGCCAGGCCACCTGCAGTGCTGGGGGGGTTTGTTGGCTTCTTTGCCAGAACAATTCCACGTATTTCTTTCATCTCCCTCAAAAATTCTCTGTTTTCCAGGAAATGCAAATCCAGTTGAAAGTTTTCCTAGATTTCTTTTCTCCTTCCACCCAAGGGACTGTTTTGACCATATGAGCAACCACAAAGAACCAGTCGGTGATAGGAAAAGGTGGATTTCTGTCTCCCACAGGAATCGTTGGTATAATGGATGGAATAACTCCATTCTGAGTTTATCCATGGATAAAAGCTTTATTTGGCTCTGGTGCTTTGGGCATCCCAGGATGATCCTCCAGCCCAAAGTGTGAACACCAGAAATGGGAGTTTATGTGAACCGAACCTCACCTTTCCAAGTCTGTCATTCACTACAGGAATCCTGGAATGTTTGGGTTGGAAAGGACTTAAAGACCATTTAATCCAACATGGCAGGGATATTTCCATGGCACCTTCCCTCTCCCAGGAGAAGGACTAGCCATCAGGTAGAGAAAGGAGTTTAAAATAAACTTTAGAGCTGGAAAGGTCTTCTTTCCCCTTATCCATCATGGAATACAGATGGATAAAACATGGCCTCGATGTCCTTAAAGCCAGGCCCAACTCCAAACATTTCACTCCTGTGCAAACCCCCCAGTCCAACATTCACATCCAATGCACAGATTCTATTTTCCATTTCTTTTTTGCTGCAGAGAAGCCTGAGGTGACCGTCCAGATGGGAAATTATTCCAAGTTTGGCACCAAAGGCTGCTCTGGTCTCCCAGTAAACCATTTGTCCTGGTTATATATTGGATCATGATCTCATTTGTGTCCAGCTCTGAGGCCAAATTCTGCTCAGAGTTAGGCAAGAGTGACCCCACGACGGCACAGGAAGGAGCAGCATCTCACCCTGGATCACCTCCAAAAGCATTTGGAAACACCTTGGAATTAATTTTATCTGCACTTGCTCAGGGTCTGGATGTCCTGGACGGGAAAAAGGTGGAAGTTTTTGATTGGAAAGATGGAAATAGTTTTAATTGGCACAATCAGAATTTAAAAACAAACAAAAGAAACCGCCCCCCCCAACCAAAGAAACAAACAAAAACAAACAGAACCCAAAAAACCCCCAAACAAACAAAAACCCCACAAAAAAACCCCCACAGACCCCCTCCCCCCAACAAACCCAATAAATAAAAAAGAAAAAAGGAAAAATGACATTTCATTTTCCAAGGATCTTGATCACTGGATTTCCCCCAGTAATGGGAATTTTTTTTCCAGGCAATGAAAAGGCTTTGGGAGCTTGCACATGGCAGCACAGCTCCACCTCCTTGAGTGCCAGGTATTCCACAGAATCCCAGAATCAGCTGGGATCGGACTGGGTTAGGCTTGGGAGGCAGCTGAGCCTGGAGCAGAGGTTGTGGATCATGGATAAATTGTGGGAAGGAGCACGGAGGGCATGGAGGTTCTCACTGTAAATCCCCACACTGCGAATCCCAACTCTGTGAATCCCAACTCTGCAAATCCCAGCTCTGTAAATGCCAGCTCTGTGAATCCCAACTCTGTGAATCCCAACTCTGTAAATCCCAGCTCTAAATCCCCACACTGCAAATCCCAACTCTGCAAATCCCAGCTCTAAATCCCCACACTGCAAATCCCAACTCTGAAAATCCCCACACTGTAAATCCCAACTCTGCAAATCCCAACTCTGTGAATCCCAGCTCTTCAAATCTCAACTCTGTAAATCCCAACTCTAAATCCCCACACTGCAAATGCCAACTCTAAATCCCCANTGTAAATCCCAACTCTCCAACCCCTCTTCTTTAAAGAGGAACCTCAGGGAGGAAGAGCTTGGCAAATATTTGGAAGAACTGCCAGGGATGAATCCTCGTGGTGGAAAGAGGAGGGGGTGTGAGCGAGGAGGGAAGGCTGGGATTGGAGGAGGGGATTTTGTGCAGGGTCCCTGCCCATGGAAGGAGGTGGGAATGGATGATCCTTGAGCCCAAATCATTCTCTGATCCTGAAAAACTGGCCCAACCTTATCCCTGGGAGCTTCCAAAGCAAAATGTGCAAGGAAAACCCTAAATTTATCAGGGTTCATCCTGCTGATCCCACATGGAATAAGAAACAAGAGCAAACTGTTCCCTGCTAGATCTTCTTTCCATAAAATCCAGAATGGGAAGCAGAAGATCAAATTTTCTTGGGGTGGATGGACACGTTTCAGGGAATGAGAATTCCTTGGTGTTCCGAAGGAATTTGAAAAGCTGACTTCTGAGGAAGGGGGAGCAAAGAATTCCAGAAGAGGAAGGAAATCCATGGAAACTGATATCAAATCTCGGCCTTCAGTTATCACACAAGGAAATCATGGAGAGACCAAGCCTAGGGAAAAAAATAATCAATATGGAGGAAAAAAGGGAATCAGTTGGAAGCAAGATCAGGAACTGAGGGGGAAATGGAGCAAAATATAAAAAGGGTAAGGAATGCAAGAGGAAAAGGAAGGAACATGGATGAACTATGACCAGATGTGAGGAATGAATCGCTGGACAATGCCCAGAACATCTGAGAACTGGGAAAAGAGGCAGGGAAAGGGAGGGAAAGCAGCCAAAAAGCACAAGAGCGCTGTTTTTATCTCCTTAGGATTTGTTTGTAGCTGTTCTATGAACCTGACTTTGCTTTCCAGAACCACTCACGAATTTTGTTGGAAGCTGCAGCCACCTGTGAAGAAATCCCATCTCCAGGAGGTTCTCCTGCTGTTAATCCCACTCCAGCAGCTCTTGCAGTGGTGTCCCCACTCCGTCAGGAAAGGTCCATGGAGATTTTCCCTCTGCTGTGGGAGGTCTCTGGAAGTGGCCACAAGAAGCAGGAGAAATCCAAACCAGCTCCTCCTCTCACTAAGGATGAAATGTGGGCAGCAGGCACAGAACCAGCTCTTCCCTGGATCCAGGTTTATGTCCTGAATTCCTTGTGCTCTTCAGCAGGACAAGGAACATCTCCTGGGACTCTGCAGCTGCAGAAACACGGTGACACACAAAGGAACTTCTGTATTTTCAGTTTGAATCCTGCCCATTTGTGTCTTTGTGAAGCAATTCCTCATCCCAGTTATTCCAGAGGGTGGAAAATCTTTGTTCCTTTTGAGGATTTTCCTCAGGATGGGAGATTCTTTCTCCTCTGTAATTAAAAGACCACCCGAACACACACACTCACAGCAGGATTTGGGATTTAACCCTCATTAGAATCGTGGAATCACTGAGTGGGTTGGAAGGACCTTAAGGATCATCCCATTCCCCCCCCTGCCATGGCAGGGACACCTCCCACTGTCCCAGGCTGCTCCCAGCCCCAGTGTCCAGCCTGGCCTTGGGCACTGCCAGGGATCCAGGGGCAGCCACAGCTCCTCTGGGAAACCCATTAATTCTCCTAAAATCCACTTTAAACAGATCCACCTTTGTTTTCCACCAAATTTTTAGGCCTTTCCTTCCATGAGGCCTCAGCTCCCTCAGAGGTGAGGAAACACTTGACCAACAATAATCAAAGTTTTGAAGAGCTCTCAGCTCCAGGTGCTGGGGCTTTTCATGTCTTTGCCAGAAGTGTTTATGGGATAAAACTTGGGGGATTAAAAAAGGACAGCTGGAAAATCTGTGAAAAAACCTCACAACATAATAAAATAAATTAGAATAAAATAAATTACAATAAATGAAACGAAACTAAACTAAACTAAAACAAAATTAAATTAAATTAAATTAAATTGAAAAAGAAATAGGACTAGGCCTAATTCCAATATCCTCGGAGTTAAAATGTCCTTAATTAAGCCAGGACAGAGTTGAGGCACCTGGAACTGATGCTGTGCTTATCCTAAGGAAGTGAATCTCCTCAAGGAATGTTGGGGAATCTCCTCAAGAGGTGTTTGGAGATCTTCTCAGGTGGTGTTTGGGAATCTCCTCAAGGGATATTTGGGAATCTCTTCAAGGAGTGTTTGGCAATCTCCTCAAGGCATGTTTGGGAATCTCCTCAAGGAATGTTTATCCCAGTGGGAGTTCTAAGTGAGGGAAGCTCTTCAGGACAGGTAAACAGAGAGGAAAGTTTGGATGAGCCCAGGAGAGGGTTGGCAGCTGCTTTGGAACAACAAATCCAACTTTTAATATTCCCTCAGCACAACCTGGAGCACCTTTGAGTTATTCCAGCGGCCACTTGGAATTTCTAGGAATTATGAACTCTTGGAATAAGAGGTTCTTGTTATGTTTGGTGAGGGATCTGTTTAAATATTGGGATGTTGTTCCTGACTGGGAGAAAGGAAACTCAGCACAGAATCCCAGAATGGGATTGGGAGAGCCCTTAATTCCCTTAATTCCCTTCATTCCCATGGACAACATTGCTAGTTTAGCTTCCAGGCCTGTTTTCCTTGGATTGTCAGGAACTGAGGATGCTAAGCAGGAGTTTTAAGAAAAAAAAATTTTTTTTTGGTGATGTTGCAATTTTCCCCCTTGGACAAAGGCACCAAAGAGTAATTTCCCAGTAGGACAGGATAATTCCATGCAGGAACTGTGTTCCAGAGGAAAAGCCAACCCCAGAATTTTATACAAGGCAGTGGGACTGGTAAAATAACACAACTTGAGATAAAATTATTGAGTTTTGCCCACAAATTTTGTTCATTTTTACATAAATATCTTGGATTTTGTAGGAATTTTTTCCAAGCACAAACTCAGGCTGGAAAAAAGACTAAAAGGAATTCAGAGCCTTTTATTTCATTTAAAGGCTCAGAATTAGCACATTTACCTAACAAAAATATCCTTTCCAGGCTCCCATCCCTTCTATCCCAGTTTCTAACCATTGTGCTGCTTCCCTGGGCTACTCCAAGAAAAAAAACAGGATTGAAATCGGGTTTTCTGTGTGTTTTTCTCTCTATTTTTCTATTTTTTTCTGGTGTTAAACCCCCCAGATTGCCTCGAGCAACAAAGCCGAGGCTTTGGCAGGTTAGTCGTAGTTGAGGGCATATGGCTCGTTATTCCCTGTGGGAATTCAGCCAGAAGTCAGCCAGAAAATCCAGATTCTCCTAATTAACAACAGCCAAACATTTGGCTATAAAATCATTAGGGTTTTTTTGCTGTTGTTTGTTTGTTTTGTGTTGGTTTTGCGTGGCTTTCTACCCATTTATCCCTCGTTTTTTAAGGCAAAAAAAACCAAGGAAAAAACCCACACCACTCTGTGATTGATGGAGCAAATTATGTTGCAATTATCCTAACGATGTCCTTGTGATTTTTTCGGGAAAATGTTTGGTTTTGACTACGACCCTCCTTGGATTTGCAGTGGATTTCAATAAAAATTGAAATAAATTTTGTTGATTGTAAATCATCATTTGGGGGCAGTCTTTTTTGGGGTTTTTTTTAAGGGAAGTCAAACCACTCTTAGATGGTCCAGAGGAGGTCAAGAAATTGGGGATCCCACTGGGAAATTGGGAAGGCTGGAGCACCTCTAATAAAGAAAGAATGGGAGAGTTGGCTTGGAAAAGAAAAGGCTCCAGGGAGAGCTTCTGCACTTCCAATATATGAAGGAGGTTTATAAAAAAGAAGGACACAGACATTTTACCAAGGTCTGTAATGACAAAAAGTAGATTGAAATTGGACATGAGCAAGAGATTTTTTGGGATGAGAATGGAGAGTCACTGGAACAGTTCCGGTGTGGCTGCCCCTGGATCCCTGGAAGTGTCCCAGGCTAGGTTGGACAGGACTTGGAGCAGCCTGGGATAGTGGAAGGTGTCCCTGCCCGTGGGGTGGAATAAAAGGATCTTTGAAGGTCTCTTCCAACCCAAACCACTCCATGAATCTTGGACAAACCATCCCAAAAAACTGAATCTGCCTGGGACTGTCACAAAAAGGGAACGTGAAAGGTTGGGAATATGACCAAGAGAAGCAGCTTGGAGGGATTTTAGCAGCCCTGACCCGCTCCCTTACCTTGGGCATGGATAAATCCTGGATTTCCTCCTCCCTGGCCTGGCAGACTTGCTCCAGGCCATCCCTTTCCCTCCCTCTCTGGGCAGCAGGACACAGGTGACTCCCAGGGAAAGGCAGGAGCTGAAGGAGCAGGTGGAAAGCTCTGGAATGTGCAGGGAGCTCCAAACCATGGCTGGGAAGGTTCCCCCACACCCCAGTAGAAAAGAAACTCCAAAAGTGCTTTATCAGAGCCTACAAGGGTGGAGCTGAGCCCATCTTAACACCCCTCCCCACCTGGAAACATCATTCCCTGCTGGAATTCTCTTCCTCCTGAGTGTCCTCCTCCTCCCAGTGTGCAGAACCAGCACTCCAAGCCCAGGAATGATTCAGCAAATCAGGCAGTGCAGATTCCCAGCTCCCTGTTGGATGTGGAGAGCAAACATTATTCACATTCTCAGTCGTTCATGAAAAAAGAACCTAAATCAAGACGTTGCTGGGCTTTATTTTCAATTTGTTGCTTCCAAAGGCTTAATAAGAAAATCTTGGTTTCCTTAGGGATGATTCCCTTGGACTTTGGAGGCTCTGGAAGGGACAGAGGCAGCAGCAGTGATTTGTGAGCTCTGGAAGGGAAAGGCAGCAGTGGAGTCCTGATCCCAGCCTGGAATGCTCCTAATAAATAATCCTGAGCTCCAAGCCAGCTCCCAGGAGCTCTCCCAGGCTCTCCCTCCACAGCAACCTCAAAGGGTCTGGAAGAACCTGGCGAGCTCAGCTCTCCCTGCCCTCCTCCATGGCCTGGCTGCCGTGCTCTGGAATAAACCCCTAAATCCCTGTCCTTCTTCTCTTCCCATAATGAACCCCTGAATCCCTGTCCCTCTTCTTTTCCCATAATGAACCCCTAAATCCCTGTCCCTCTTCTCTTCTCTTCTCTTCTCTTCTCTTCTCTTCTCTTCTCTTCTCTTCTCTTCTCTTCTCTTCTCTTCTCTTCTCTTCTCTTCTCTTCTCAGAACAAACCTCTAAATCCCTGTCCTTCTCTTCTTCCTATAATGAACCCCTGAATCCCTGTCCCTCTTCCTTTCCCATAATGAACCCCTAAATCCCTGTCCCTCTTTTCTCTTCTCTTCTCTTCCCAGAACAAACCCCTAAATCCCTGTCCCTTTTCCCCCATTCCTGCTCATGTTCCTTCCTCGAGCAGCTCCCTGTGTCCCTCAGCCCATCCTGGGTGAGCTGTTCCTGTCAGGACAGGGGTGACAGCAAAGTGTCCCTCGGAGGGGCCTGGCTGGGGATCTGCTGAGCTCATCTGCTCCCAACCCCTTGGCTTGAGATCCAGGAGGAATTTTCTCCCCACAAAGCAGGAATTTGGGGATTGTTCCACTCCTCTGTCCCAGCAAAGGCTGTGCCCTTCTCAGTAGGATCTGGGCACTTGTTCCATACCCAGCTCCAGCTGCTGGGCCAGGCTGGGGTGGAGCTGGATGATTTTTAAAGTTCTTTCCAACCCAAATTATTCTGGGATTCTCTGCTTCTACTTCCCTGATGCATCCCAACATCCTCCTATTTCTTCCATGTTTCCATATGGATGGGGAGGGACTTTTTAAAAGGGCATGTATGGGACAAGGGGGAATTTTAAACTGCCAGAGGGCAGGGCTGG
>VZRO01006707.1:58818-84261 GCA_013397915.1 Daphoenositta chrysoptera
TGGGCACTTGTTCCATACCCAGCTCCAGCTGCTGGGCCAGGCTGGGGTGGAGCTGGATGATTTTTAAAGTTCTTTCCAACCCAAATTATTCTGGGATTCTCTGCTTCTACTTCCCTGATGCATCCCAACATCCTCCTATTTCTTCCATGTTTCCATATGGATGGGGAGGGACTTTTTAAAAGGGCATGTATGGGACAAGGGGGAATTTTAAACTGCCAGAGGGCAGGGCTGGGTGGGATATTGGGAAGGAATTGTTCCCTGGGAGGGTGGGCAGGCCCTGGCACAGGGTGCCCAGAGCAGCTGTGGCTGCCCCTGGATCCCTGGCAGTGCCCAAGGCCAGGCTGGACACTGGGGCTGGGAGCAGCCTGGGACAGTGGAAGGTGTCCCTGTCCATGGCAGGGGTGGCACTGGATGGGCTTCAAGGTCCCTTCCAATCCAAACCATTCTATGATTCCAACCTCAGTGATCTTGGGATTCTGGGATTCAGGAGTGAGGTCCATTGCTGTGCCCGTCCATCCTCCAAGACAATGCCTGTGGCCAACCAGGAACATGGAAATCCATCCTATCCCTGATTTCCAGCCCCTGACCCGAAGTTCCATAACAAACCCCAGCCCTCATTTCAGCCTTTCCATAATCCAGGGGGAGATTTGTGGGATATGGGGAGGGGGAAACCCGAACCAAATGAGTTATTCCTGCAGATTTGATGAAAGGTTCGTTGGCCAAAGGTTTTGCCTGAAACCCAGGAATTTTTCCTTCCTTGCTCCAACTCCAGTGCAGCCAATTGTGTGTGGTTTGTGCTGCTGCTGTGAACATTCCCTGGCTGTACAAGAGCAGGGCTAATTACACTCTGCCAGCTATACATTATTTAATAATCAACATAAATAATCATAAAAACATCACCCTTCGATGGCAGGACTTGACCAATTCCAGCAGTTTTTGGCACAATGGAGCATTCGAAGAATTTGGCCATAATCTGCTTTTTTTGCCAACCTTCAGAGGAGTTCTTTCCATGCTAAGCATGTTTTTCTTCAAGAGATTATCCCCCTTCCAAGCCAATTAAGTGCATTCCAATGAAAACAGGGAGAAATTGAAATAAATGATACCAGGCTGTTGGTAAAGAAAGAGAGAGGGGGAATGAGAACACAATTGAGAGTCTGAAATTGCGGTCACTTAAATCAAACCCCTTCTGTGCACAGCTGAAAACATTTTCGCTCCTCAAATCCTGACATTTTACCATGGGAGAAGGAGCAAGGGCATTAAATCTTCCAGGGGTTTTCACTTGTTTGGGTTGCCAGAGTGGCTCTGCTGCTGCCTCACGTTCCGAATGTTTTAAGAGAGATGTTAATGACCCCATTCAGGGACAGAACAATCAGGGAAAAACAGGAAAAAGAAGGGGAACACAGAATATTCTGAGCTGGAAGAGACCCACAGGATCATTGAGAGCAACTCTTGAGTACAGGGATCAAATCCAGTCTTTTGTGGAATCAGAGCTGACCAAAGTGCAGGATGAAACAGCAGGAATTTGGGAACAGCAGCTGAAGGGATCCCTGACCTTCCCAACACCTGAGGTGAACCCAAAAAATGACACTGGAGGTCTGGGACAAGGTGTTCCCACAGCCATGACCCAGGAGCTGGGACACCAGGGGAGGGGATCAGAACCTGGATATTCCAAAAGGAATTTGGATATTCCAATGAAATTCCTCCCTATGAGGGAGGGGAGGCCCTGGCACAGGGTGCCCAGAGCAGCTGTGGCTGCCCCTGGATCCCTGGCAGTGCCCAAGGCCAGGCTGGACACTGGGGCTTGGAGCAGCCTGGGACAGTGGGAGGTGCCCATCCACCCAGTGGAACTGGATGAACTTTTTTTTCTCCCAATCCAACCCAACCCAACCCAATGAAACCCAACCCAATCCATTCCATGATTCCATGAACTTTCAACCTGATGGGTCTGGCTTCCTTTGGCAGCTGCTCCTGCTGGTGGCCCCACCTGAGGTGCTCCTGGTGTCCCCTCCATGGGAAAAGCAGCTGCCTCAAAAGTGAAAATCTTTGGGAAGCAGCTCCCAGAGGAACCTGAGCCACAAAGAGGAGGAAAACCCGCCCAGCCTCGAGCACTGAGGAGGAAAAGGCCACTGAAAGCTCTCCCAGGCTTTTCCGTGCAGGTCTGGTTGAGCACAAGGAAGATCCAACTGGATTCCCTTCCCAAAGCCACCAGAGAGGAGCCATGTTGAGCTGGGAACACCTTGGAGCTCTTTTCCAAGGCAATGCCTTCCCATCCCCAGTATTTCTGAAGGTGCAGCATTTCCACAAAGCCAGGGCAGCCAGAATCCTTGGGAAAGGAGAGCTCCTATCTTCACCTGGAGCAAACCACCAGGTATGGAACTGGTTTGGATATCAATGCCCAGCTGTGTGGGCACCCAACTCACAGGGTGGATTTTTGGGACTTCAAATTCCCATCCTCAATGGAAACCTCTCTCCCATGTGGAAAGGCAGAGGCAGCTGTCCCATTCCTCCTCCCCTGTCACATGGATCCACCAGGAGTCCTATTCCCATCTCCAAAGGGTGCATCCACACAGGGGCTAGAGAAAAAAATCTTCCAAGTCTCTTACGCCAGATCCCAGCCTGGTGTGTTCCACATCCATCCTGTGAGGAACCCCTCTGGAAAGGGAAGGATTCCTGCTGTTGTTATTTCTATTCCCTCAACACCCTGTCCCAGGGTCCCTTGATTTTAGGAACTGTCCAAACAAATTCCTCCACCAGTCCTTCCCTCGACAGCTCCCCAAACAGGAGAGCTTGAAATCCTTCCCTTGTCCGGCTCTCCCACTTCCTCCAGAGCATCTGCTTACATCAGGATTTATGAATGTGAGAAAATAGCTGCAGCTCCTCCCAAGGTTCCAAGCAGCTTTCCCTGGATTCATCCATCACGCAGTGCCAGGGTTGCTTCCATGGAACATTCCCAGTTCCAATCTCACTGTGGTGTTTCTCATTGGAAGTTTCCTCATCGTGGCTGTGCAAGGGGCTGACAAATGGAGCAATGTCAGGAGGGCCAATTCCCACTTCTGTGCAGGAATGAACTGCAGATCCTGGGAAAAACCACAGCTGGCAGGACTTCTCCATCCTCCACATCTCAGGTGTTTCACCTCCCTGCCAGCAAAAAGAAGGCACAGTGAGGAACAGTGAACATTCCCATCCTTGGAAGTGCCCAAGGCCAGGTTGGGCAAGGCTTGGAGCACCCTGGGATAGTGGAAGGTGTCCCTGTCCATGGAATGAGATAATCTTTAAAATCCCTCCCAATCCAAACCATTCCATGATTCTCTAAGCTCTTCAAACCTAAAACTTAATTAGGGAATTTAAATCACCTTTCCCTCTCTTCCACATGAACTGAGCTGGCTCTTGCTGTCCAAGATGCAGGAGGAACTCAAGGCCTCCAAGCTCAGCTCCATGGACTTCTCCCAGCTCAAAGAAGAGCTCCCAGATGCACTTTTGGACACAAACTGCACTTCAGTAGCTTGGATTCCAGGGAATTTTCACTCTGGAACTGTGGTTCCCTCTCTTGGCCAGCTTGGAAGTTCTAACAAGCCTCTTCTGGCCAATTTTTCTTCATTCCCACCCCAGCAATTAGCTGGACAGCCTCCCTGGATTCCTGCATTATCCTCTTGTTTTCTGAGGCAAATTTAATAAAGTTTCCAGGAGAAAACATCTCCCAGACCAAGCTCCAGTTGCTTTTTGCCTTTGATGCCTCCCAGGAGCAAGTCTGGACTAACAGAGCTCCCAGCAATTGAATTCCACCTTTTTTTTGTCTGCTTCCCTTCCCGGGGAGCTGCTCCAACGGGAGGTTCAGTCTCCCTGGCAAATTCCACAGCTGTGTGAAGTGTTCTCAGCCTCCTTCCACATCTGGGGCTGTAAATCCGAGCCCAGCTCAACGTCCACAAATTGCTTCATTTATCTTGGAAAGGCTCCTGTGGATGTGTCTGGAACCCAAACTTTTCTCAGCTCCTCACTTCTGTTGGGCCCCCAATTTTTTTTTCTTCATTTCTCCCATCATGAATTGAAGCCAAATATAGAGATTTTTTTATCCTGCATCCCGATCTAAATAAAAACTGAGCCACAAATCATATTTTTGAGGTATTTTTCCTTCAAGCAACTTGTGTTGTTTTCCTGAGGAGCAAATTCTCTCTCACTCTTAGACTCAGTTGCTCTTGGACTTGTTTACGGAAGGGGGAAAAAAAATCAGTGACAACTTCAGAGAGATTCCTTGGTGAGATCCTATTTACAAAGTGTGCCCACCAAGTCCTCTTTCCCAGGAAAAAACAAGCAGGAACCCATGAGAGCACAACATTTTCCTTCTCACAGCTCCTGAGTCTCCCCCTCCTGTCAGTCCTGTTTGTTTTTTCAGGACACATTTAACTATTTCTGGGGGTTTCTTGCTTTTCCTCTTGCACGGTGACTCCACTTTGGAGGAGTGGAGTCACTCCGCTCATCTATTTTTACCTCCTATGAGACTTCCTCCAGAGCAAAGCTTTTGCCTCGAGGCAAGTAGTAACACCTTGCTCTAAACAGCTCAATATCCCCTTAAATCCAGCTCTTCCTCCAGCCCTTCCATCCCTAAACCCAGTTTTAATCCCTCAAGCATTCCTGCCATTCAGCTGCTGCGGCTACATCAAGCAACCTCATCATTATCCAGGGAATCACTGGGCACAGCCTGGGGATGAGGCTCAGAAAAACTGGATTTGGGCCTTTCTCACACACAGGAATAAAGTTGTGTTGTCCTTTTTAGACAACTGCTTCAGATTGTGGCCACAGAGACCTTCTGTGTGCCCAGGTGGGCTGAGGCAGGGATTTGATTTCGGCATGGATTGAACCCTGTACCTGCCTTTGAAACCAGACCCTCTGCCAGGTTTTCTGCTGCTCCCAAATCCAGGCCTGGAAAACCCGTTTTGCCTTGGACAACACCAACTCCAGAAACGCTGGGAAATAAAAGGAAAAACGAAGGAGTTGCATTTCCCAGAGGGGATCCTGCCCCTGTGCCCAGCCCTGGGGGCACCTCTGGGTGCCATGCCCAGCTCTGGCTCCTCAGCACAGCAGGGCCAGGGAGCTCCTGGAGCGGGGCCAGCGGAGGCTGCGGGGCCGAGGAAGGGCCTGGATCATCTCGGGGCCCAGGCCAGGCTGAGGGAGCCGGGGCTGCTCAGGCTGGAGAGGAGCCCCAGCGAGAGGGGCCCTCGGGCCGGGCTGGCCCCGGCTGCAGGGAGGGCTCAGGGCAGGGCCGGGCTCTGCTCCGGGGCCCAGCAGTGGCACCAGAGCCACGGGCAGGGCCTGAGCCCAGCGATTCCTGCACAGGAGGCAGAACTCCTGCCCTGGGCAGGGCCCGAGCTGGAGCCGAGCCCAGAGAGGGGCTGGGGTCTCCTCCCTGGGACATTCCAGAATATCCACACTGCTGAGCCCTGTGCTCCGGGATGGCCCTGCTGGAGCAGGGAGCTGGCACCAGATGGGACCCGCTGTGGTCCCTTCCAACCTCCCCCATCCTGGGATTCTCTGCAACCATTTTTTGCCTTCAAAATATTCTTTTTATGCATCAAACTCTCAAAGTCATGATTAGGGAATGTTGGCTTTCCCTAGGGAAGTCAGCAATCCCTGGGCCAGGCTTTTCTCATAGCCAACTGCTCTATAGGGCAGGATTCATCCCAACTTCCAACAGGTGTTTAAATTCGGGCAAGAAAATTGAAATTTAAGTTATTTTAAAATGGCATTTAAATTTGGGCCAGAATGTTTAATTTATTTAAAATTGTATTTAAATTAAGGTAAGAAAGTTGAAATTTAATTTATTTTAAAGATTGTATTGAAATTTTGGCACGAGAGTTTAGATTTATTTAAAATTGTATTAAAATTAGGGCATGAAAGTTTGAATTTAATTTATTTAATAATTTTATTTAAATTCAGGCAAGGAAGTTTAGATTTAATTTATTTTAAAATTGTATTTTAATTTGGGCAGGCTGCTCAGGGGAGTTCCCAAGTCCCACCTCCACACACTTTCCAGCTGACCCAGTTCATCCACAACCATGATTTACCTCAGCAAAAAAGAAAGTCATTCACCTGGACTTTTATTTCTATACTTTTCCTGCAAATTCCAGGTTTGTAGCACAGATATCTGGGAAAAAATAACCCTTCAGGGGTTAATAAGGATGGAAACAACCTCACCTGGCTGAATTCCAGCTCAAGAGCTCACCAAGACCTTTGTCACTTCATGTCACACAAAGCTGCACTCCCAGATCAAATAATACTTAATCAAGCACCTTAGAGGACTCTGAAGTAAATAATTTGCAGCATTTTAGTCCAAATTACTGCTCTTTACTCCTTGTTATTGTTCAAACAACTCCCAAGGCATCCATGGGGTTTTATAAACACAGAAAGCAGGGAGATCTCAGCCCATAAAAGCTTTGGATGGCAACAAAAGGAGCAGCAAATGAAGGCAGACTCTCGTGTGGGGGCTGAGGGAATGGTTACAACCAGGATGGATCATTTGGTGTAGCTGTAAAAATAAAACTGTGCATTTTTCAGTTGATATTTCTGGCATTTAATGCTTGAAAAGCTTCTTCCTGAACCCTTCTGGGTTTATTTGAAGGGAAATGTTTGCTCCATCAGAGTCAAGAGACTGCAGGGTTGGCCTAAAGTCCCTGTTTTAGGCAGAATCTCCAGGTTTGAGCATCCGGACTCTTGGGAGCAGCCAGGGAATGCTGAGCTCAGGCCTATCCCAGGTTGTGTCCCCAGGCTCTTGGAGTGGAGCCTTCCTTGGAAAAACTCTGCTCTTGTTTCCACATCAGCCTGGCTGAGGAGGGAAGAGGATGGGAAGAGGGAGGTTCAGAGGAGATAGGAGGGAAAATTTGCCCTGGAAGAGAGGTCAGGCCTTGGGATGAGCTGCCCAGGGAGTGGTGGAGTCACTGTCTGTGGGAGTGCTCAGGAGGAGTCTGGATGTGGCCCTTGGGGACAGGGTTTGGGGTGGTGCTGGTGGCACTGGATGATCCTGAAGGGCTTTTCTGACCTTGGTGATCCTGGGATTCTGCTGACCTGATGGGATCCAGCAGAGTCACTGCAGTGGGAGTGCCACCAGCTCAGCCCTGTCCCTGCTGATGCCTTAGGTTTTAACTTTTATATTTTTCAAACCCTGCACTGCCTGGTGTGTAGCTCTGAAGTTTGGTGTGGCCTGAGAGCTGCTGCTCTCTCGTGCTGGTCAGACAGAACAAACCTCTCTGGGTTTCTACATCAAAGACACCAGGCCCCAAAATGTGTAAACTAAAAAGCCTCTGAAGGGGGGCAAACTTGGGGTAATTACATCATGAACTAAGGCTATAAAGGGAGAATTAATTTGAGATGCAAATGAACCAAACTTATAAAAGTGTGAAGATCCCGTGACCCAGGGCCCATCTTGGGTGTCACCTTTGGCCTGCCCAGGGTGCACCTTTGAAGGCCCTTCCAATAAATCCCTGCCTTTACTCCCTTATCTCTGTCTAGTCTCTGTTTTCAGGTGGCCTCTCAGGTCTCACTGCCACAGCAGTGACAAAAATCACCTTTTGCAGTAACAGATAGCAATGATTTTAATTCATTTTAATCAATAATATTAAATATCTTAAATATGACAATTCAGTATACTCACGTGAGCTTTTCCTACTAGAAATAAGGTCATCACCTCCTGCTAAACCCTGAATCCTGCAGCTTGTGACACACATCACCTTTTTCCACAGCTTCCAAGGCCACTCTGATGCCACAGCTTCTCCTCAGGAATGGCCTGGGACAGAGATTCTTCCCATTCCCATGATTTACCCACTGTTGGGATAACCACAGGCATAGGGATGAGGAAATACGAGCAGGTCTATGCAGAGCTTGGTGGTGACACCTGAAATTCCCCGATCTGGAGATGATTCCCAGAGTTTCCTTCAAAAAATTCCAACACAACCTCCCCTATCACCCGGGTAGAGTTGTCCTGGGGATTCCCCCAGTGATAGAATAATGAAATCATGGAATCATGGAATGATTTGGGTTGGAAGGGATCTTAAAGATCATCTTGTGCCACCTTCCCCATCCCAGGTGGCTTCAAGCCCATCCAAGCTGGCTTTGGGCACTTCCAGGGATCCAGAGGCAGCCACAGCTTGGTCAGAAGACTGATCAAAACTTCTCTTCTTTTCATAAACCACAGGGATGAAGCTCCCAGTATTCCAAGGGCTGCTGACCACTGGAATTCCCTTCAGAGAACTCACAGGGAGAGCCTTCCTCAGAGCAGGAGTTTTTCCAGAAGGGGGGGGTTTATCTCAGCACTTCCCTGCTCCAGAGTGGCAGAAATTAAAACAAAGTGGAGCCGAGCAAATCCATTAAGGAGGGATCTCTGCAGCGTTTGGATGGTTTGGAGCAAATGAGGCCTGGGGCCACCCTCTGAAAGCTGGGAATGACCTGGGAACAATGGAGAGCTGCCCAGTCCATGGGCAGCAGGGGACATGTCACAGAAAATGGGGACACTGTGTGCCCGGAAACCACAATGGGATGGACAACACACAACCAGTTGGATTCCTTTTTCCATCCCAATCTTCCCCATCTCCCTTTCCCAGACTGAAGGTGCCCTACAGACTCGTCCCCCATCGTCCCCACCTTCCCCAAGCCCAGCTCTGAGCAGCACCCAGGGCAAGCCCATCCTGAAGCAATCACGGAGCATTCCAGACGGGACACATGGAAATATTTCCATCCTCACAGCAATGCTGAGCACACAGCCCCTGGCAAAAGCAGGGCTACAAAGGCTTTGGCAAGAGAGGTTGTTCAAAACCCAGCACGGCCCCAAATTCCTCCATGTGCTGCCATAGGATCCATTGTGCAAACACCTATGGATCTGCAGGAACTCATTCCACCTGCCTGGGACACTCAGGGCAAAGCTCTGGCAGTTGGAGAACATCAATAATTCAAAACCTGTGTGTGACTCACACTGCCCAACCCATCCCCCTAAGGTTACTTGGACTTAATATTCACAGAAGGCACATTGTTATTTCTCCTTCCAAAAAGTCATGAATAATTTACCATTCATTACCCAAAAACTTCTCTTTTTTATGATTTTTTTTTACAATTGGTTTCATCCAAAAGAATGAGAAAGCAGAGAAAATGTTCATTTCCCAACCTCTTCTTAGTTCATTGTTGCTGAGAGTCAAAGCATCCCTCAGAAATCTTTAGTTTGCAAAAGATGACATTTTTGGGGTTTCATTTGAAGAACTGCATTTGTTTGGGAAGCAAAATTCACCTCTGCTCTGAAACCAAGTGACCCAGGGGAAAAAAAAAAGGGAAAAAAAAGCTGGATATTTGGACAGTGCTCTGAGGCACAGGGTGGGATTGTTGGGGTGTCAATGCAGGACTGGTTGATCCTTGTGGGTCCTTCCAACTCTGTATATTCCATGAATCTAAAGGAACAAATCAGAAGTCACACTTCAGGCTACCAGAGGAACATGGACTGCTGGAGTCTTGTTCCTCCTGCTTGGCAGAAGTTGGAAAATCCTCCAGAATTCCACCTGGGATCATTGGAAATGCCCCCAGCCAGAGCAGCTTCCTCTGCCTGCTGTGGGAAAAGCGATCCCTCCATGGCAGGCCTTGTCCATGGGATCAGGTGGAATCTGGCACCTGCTGGTTTTCTGTGTGGGAATCATGCCTGATCCCAATGGGAATGACACCTGCAACCCACTGGGAATGACACCTGCACCCACTGGGAATGACACTGCACCCACTGCACCATGGGGCCTGTCAGCAGTTACCACACAAACTGATTTCCAGGGAATTGCTCCACCTGGCTGAGCTGAACACATTTCCCAGAGGTTTCATTTTAGTGTCCAGACAAATGGTGGGGTTGGGATGGGATTAGGCCACTGTTTCACCAAAAACCCCTAAAAAAGGGTCTTTCCCTCAGCCCCCAGGCTTATCCTGAGCACTCAATTCCTCCCTTCAGGATTCCTGTGGGGATTCCAGCTGGGATGCTGGCCTGGGTTCAACCACCCCGCTCCTTTTGGGGAGGGTGATTAACCTGGAGCAGTTCCCAACCCTGCAAACCATTGTTCAGTGCATCCCAGAGACGGCTGCTGTGGGAATGGAAGCACTGGAGCGGTGAAAGGTTTCACTCCCTGATTGCTGCCAGGATAAAATGATCCTGGAACTAAAACACTCCTGGCACATTTATCTCACTCCCAGCCTCCCTTCATGGGTCTGTTTTCAGATTTTTAAAATTTCTGTAAATACTTAAATCTGTCCTGTCTCTGAAATTTTAACTCCCCATTAACGAGACAAATTAATTGGTGTTCACCAGTGCTTAGCACAGCCCAGGGAGGATCTTCCCCATGGTTTTCCCAGTAAATCCTGCAGGAAGGGAAGGGATGATGCTGTTTTATCCTTGGCATTCCAGCACCTCTGGTGCAGCAGCTCCACCTCATGCACTGGTGGGACACAAATCCCAGTTTCACATCTCTGCCCCTTCACCTCCTTCCTGTCACGTCTGCACACCTGCATCCACAGGGACTGCACTTCCAGCCCCTCAGCCCCGAGGAATCCCTGGATGCTTTGGGCTGACCTTCACAGATCAATTCCCACCACCAGGAATAAGCAGGAACAGCTTCCCACAAATCCTTCTCAGGATCCCTGTGCCTGGGAACGCTGGGCAGCCACGGGGGCAGGACAGGCCCTGTGGGAGATTCCTCTCTCCAGGTGCATTTTCCTGTGGGAGAGGGATCCTGGTGGAGCTATTGGAACACCAGAGGTGATCTGTCCCTTTAGCATGGAGCAGTGCCAGGAGACATCATGGAATGGTTTGGGATGGAAGGGACCTTAAAGATCCAGTTCCATCCAGGGACACCTTCCACTGTCCCAGGTTGCTCCAAACCCCATCCAACCTGCCCTGGGACACTTCTAGGGATGAGCAAGCCACTGCTTCTCTGGGATCCATCCTGCCAGGATGCAGCCCTGGAGTCTTTTCCAGAGGAAAGCCTGAAGAGGAGAGGGATTTTCTCCTTCTCCTTAGGTGGAGAAAAGGCCCAGAAAGTTTTGTTTCACACCTGAGCTGGACACGAGCCAAGCACTGGAGGAATGGCTGTGCTGGCTCTGACTCTGCTCAAATCCTTTTCCCTCAGCATTATCCTGATTGGATTCTTTCCTCTCCAGCTCCTGCTGTGCCTCATCAACCCTGGACTGACACAATTCCTGCGTCAGCCCTTGGCTCCGAGCAAGCCGAGCCTCCTGCTCCCCACACAGGAGTTTACTGGGGCCAGGGCTGAAGTAGCCTTTTGCTCCTAAGGGAGTTCCAAATGAATTCCCATTCTCCAGGACACAAAAATCCTGCAAAACAACACCCTAGAAGAGAATAAACTCCAACAGGAAACCCAGCGGCACTGAGCTTGGAATTCAACACATCCAAAGGGGGAAAGAGGGGTTGGGATAAGAAAAACTCCTGTGGTGCCTGAGCAAGTTAAAGCCAGCAAATTCCATCAGTCCCAGAATCCCAGACTGGTTTGGGTTGGAAGGGACCTTAAAGCCCATCCAGTGCCCCCCCTGCCATGGCAGGGACACCTTCCACTGTCCCAGGCTGCTCCCAGCCCCAGTGTCCAGCCTGGCCTTGGGCACTGCCAGGGATGGGGAATGCAGGGAAATGATTTTCTAAGCAATTGTGGTTTTAATTTGCCTCCTGGCAGCACTAAAACCTGAACACCTGTGCAACATTATCACTATAATATGGGCTAAATTTACTTTACAGGTGACACATCACTGTAACAGCCAGGTCACTTTTAAATTTATATATTAATATATACCAGATACATATTTATATACAGACTTACATATAAACCCCTTTTTTCTTTATTTTTATGCTATGAACCATTTTTTTTTTAAATAAACCTGTCCCTTTGCTTTTAGCAAAAATCAGCAGTTCGGTGTCATAGCAGAAGCTGCTTGGCTGTGAATTTTTGCATTTTTTTAATGTCTCCTTTTTTTAAATGTTAATTTTCATTTTTTAAATGTTACTTTTCATTTTCTAAAATGTTACTTTTCATTTCCTTAAATGTTACCTTTCATTTTTATGTTACTTTTCATTTTTAAACGTTACTTTTCATTTTTAATGTTACTTTTCTTTTTAAACGTGACTTTTAATTTTTAATGTTACTTTTTAAATGTTACTTTTCTTTTTTTGAGACGTTACTTTTAATTTTTAAAATGTTACTCTTTTAAAGTCACTTTTAATTTTTTAATGTTACTTTTCATTTTTTAAAATGTTACTGTTTAATTTTTGTTTAATGTGGCTGCCCAGTTTAGACTCTTGTTTAGATTCCTGTTTAACTTCCATGAAGGAAAACTTGAGCATGACTCTGGAACTATTCAAGTTTAAAACCTGGCCAGATTAAAACCAGATTAAAACCTGGCCACTCCTCACCAGCACTTTCCTAAGGACGAGACAGCCTTTTCCAAGGAATGGAAAGGATGGAAGGAAGGGAAAGAGCCATGGATTCCCTTCCAGTTGGCAGCTCCGCAAGGAGCAGGGGTGAGGGCATGCAAATCCCAGAGTAAGCTGAGATCAGAGGGATCTGCAGTCACGTCTGAGCCTGGAAGGAGGAGATGGGACAAAATTTGGGATGTAAATTTATATGAATTAGCAGTAAAATTCATTGGGATGAATGAATGGAGGCCTCCACATGAGCACGGCCAGTTTGGAAACCTGACTGGATTTCAAAACCTGACTGGTTCTCGAAACCTGACTGGATTT
This sequence comes from Daphoenositta chrysoptera, assembly GCA_013397915.1. Taxonomy (NCBI): domain Eukaryota; kingdom Metazoa; phylum Chordata; class Aves; order Passeriformes; genus Daphoenositta; species Daphoenositta chrysoptera. The sequence continues at coordinate 71,573 of VZRO01006707.1, forward strand.
CAAACCTGCTGAGCCTGGAAGTGCCTGGCATTCCCTGCCTGGAGCAGCAGCTTTCCGTATTTTTGGAATAAGCCAACTTTTTTGGAATAACCCAGCTCACCCCTCGTGCCTTTGCCTGACAAATACCCAATTGCTCTCCAAATCCGCATGGAGCAATTCCCAGTGGGGTGCCCAAGAGCTTCTCCAGCCTGTGCTGGGGCACGTTCCCAACAGGGAGGACCTGAAGGGACAATTCCCAATAAAAGATGTTTTTATTGCCTGCTTTTCCCAGTTGGGAAATTGGATGGAACTCCTGGAATAGCAACTCAGGGCAAGGAGTGTTTAGAAGCAGCTCCCAAGTTTCTTTATCTCCTGTGAAGACACAGCTCCTTGTTTTTTCCATGTTTAATGGCTCCTCAAAATGAGATAAATCATATTTTTACATCTGCTGATTAGCAGAGATTTCATAGGGGAGTTTATATGTAAAAACCAGGAATTATAAACAAAATTAATTCCCAAATCCTGCTCTGGAGTGGTTCAGCACTTACCAATCCAGGCAGCTCTTAGGAGGTGTGGAATAGGGAGAGTCTTGGGATCACCCAGCAGGAAATCTGCTCTGGGACCATGCAGCCAAGTGGGTGAGCCTGGCAGGAGGAGATTAAACAAGATTGGGGGTAAATTTGCATTAATTGGAGGTAAATTTGCATTAATTGGAGGTGTAAATCAGGCCTTGGGCACACTGAGGAGACACCGGGCCTGTAAATAATGACACAACACAATAAAGATTCCCCTGGCTGCCCTTAGGACACAAAAGCTCCTGAGATGGGATGAAGGAGTGGAAAAGAACCAGCAAGGGAAGGGCTATCAGTCCCCAGGGTGGAAAAACCAGGGAATGAAACAAATGGGAACAACCTTGAGGTGTGCAGGGCTCCCTGATCTTTCTCAGCCTCCCAGCTGCCCCCATTCCTGGCAGAGCCATAAATAATGAAAAGAAGGCTCTGGAGCTCTTCAACAACAGAACAGTTTCCAGGTATCCTATCAGCAAGAGCAGTTCCCAATGTTTATCATGGAGATAAAGTAGGAAAAACATTGCTCAGGCTGAATCCCATTGGCCATGGTAAGATCAAAACCCCAACCAATCTGCTCAACTGATTTGCTCCACACTGGAATTTTTGAGCCTTATTTTGAGGTGGAGAACTCCACTGCCTTCCCAGATAGTCAAAACACTCTTATCTGGGATAACAGGACAAGGATACAATGGCTAAAGGAATAAAAAATACACTTTTTGAATCTTCCCCCCAGAGATTCGCAGGGGATTTTGCCCTCTTCAAACTCAAAATGATGGCCAGGGGCTGGATGGGTCCCACGGAGGGAAAAGCTTTTGGCTTTTTGGGAATAACTTCCAGTCACTGAGGATGAGCAGTGGTGGCCTCACAGACTCCAAATGCAGATCCATGTTCTTGTTAGAAGGGGAATGGGAGTGGAAGGGCATTCCTACAAGAGGGAAAAAAGCAGGAAACAAACTCTGGAAACATCTGTGCTTATCCACACTCGCACAGGGCCTGCTGTCCCTCGACTTGCTGCCTGCACAAGAAGAGCACAGGGCTCAGCAGTGTGGATATTCTGGATTATCCCAGGGAGGAGACCCCAGCCCCTCTCTGGGCTCGGCTCCAGCTCGGGCCCTGCCCAGGGCAGGAGTTCTGCCTCCTGTGCAGGAATGGCTGGGCTCAGGCCCTGCCCGTGGCTCTGGTGCCACTGCTGGGCCCCGGAGCAGAGCCCGGCCCTGCCCTGAGCCCTCCCTGCAGCCGGGGACAGCCCGGCCCGAGGGCCCCTCTCGCTGGGGCTCCTCTCCAGCCTGAGCAGCCCCGGCTCCCTCGGCCTGGCCTGGGCCCCGAGATGCTCCAGGCCCTTCCTCGGCCCCGCAGCCTCCGCTGGCCCCGCTCCAGGAGCTCCCTGGCCCTGCTGTGCTGAGGAGCCAGAGCTGGACAAATCTCCATTATTCTTCTACCTTCTTTTGTCTTAATACAGAAAAATCCCTCAATTTTCCTTTCTGGAGTCCCCAGCCCCTTTTTTCTGCCCTCAGCCTCTGTGCCAAGCATGACAGCATTCCCAAGCCACGTCCAAACTACTCCTGAGCTCCTGAAGTCGTGGTCCGAACATTCCTCAAGGCCAAGTTTTCTAAATCTCTCCAGTGGCTCCGCACATCTGTCAAATTTTGGGAGTGAGACAAACAGAGGCAATTTATATTGGAAAAATAGCAGAAGGCATGGCCCTGACACTGTGGCATCCCATTGTGAAATCCCAGCATGGAAACACCAAAGTTTCTCAGCAGAACCTCTGGAATAGTTTTGGTTTTGATGCAGCATGGAGAAATCATCATCACCATTTTTATTCTTGGGAATGACTGAACTCATCCTTCCCCAGAAACATCCCTCTGAGGTGGCTGCTTGACCCAGAACCACTGAAATGGTCCAAGATTCATAAAAATGTGGGAGATGCAGGAAAACTTCCTGTGCTCTACCTGTCCATGCACATCCTCGTGCCTGTCACGAGAGGGAATCAACAACAAAAACAGGCAGCATCCTGCTCTGGCACCCTTTGGATTCTTCCCCAGTTCTTCTGGCACCCAAACAGTGTCCTGGGGTAGTGGGAGTGCTTGGAGCACACCCAGGTTTCAGCCCCAGTGGCTGTGGGGATGCTCCCAAACACACCAGAGGGGAGAGGTGATGCCAATGCCAACAATTCTGGAGCAGTGAAGCACCCCAAAAACTTGGAGGAAGGAGTGTTTGGAAAAACAGGCAGGCCTGGCACGCTGAGAGCTTTCTTTGGGAAGGAATTGTTCCCTGGGAGGGTGGGCAGGCCCTGGCACAAGGTGCCCAGAGCAGCTGTGGCTGCCCCTGGATCCCTGGCAGTGCCCAAGGCCAGGCTGGACACTGGGGCTGGGAGCAGCCTGGAACAGTGGAAGGTGTCCCTGCCAGGGCAGGGGTGGCACTGGAGGGGCTTTAAGGTCCCTCCCAACCCAAACCAGTCTGGGATTTGTTGATTCTCCCACTCAGACAAGACCTCCCAGAGCCAAAAGGGGAAGATGGAGCCTTTTCCCTGCACACAGTTTCACTGGGAATCACCCTCTGGAGGTTCCATGGAGCAGTGGAACGATCCACACCTGCTCCAGGGTCCTGGTGCATTTTGTTGCTGTCACAGCTCTCAGAAATTCCATCTGGGAATTCCTCCCTCCAGCAGCCCTGCTGTGTCAGGGTCGGTGTTCCCAAGGAAAGCTGGCACTGGCTCCAGGACTTGTTAAATGTCACCACAGGGAGTGGGAATAAGGGAATAAACACCTCAAAGGGAGAGGGAATTCAACGGGAGCTCCATCCCGGAGCTCTGTTGGAGGGAGAATTCCCAGGAATTCCCTCTCGAACTTCCCTGGTCTCTCCAGCTGTGCACTCCACAAATTCAGAGCTCTCTTTTCCTCCTATTTCTTTCATTCAGCATCTCATTCCCAAGGAGCAGCTTCTCCGTGCACAGCACAGGAAGTCCCTGGGATAGCCAGCCTTGTTTTCCACAGGGAAGTGTGTGTGGAGCCTGAAAGAATCGAAGCATCTAAAAATACTGCCCTGAACGCTCTCCCTGCAGCTGGATCTCTCCAATTTTCCACTGCTGGATGCTGCTGCCAGGGTGAGAGGAGCTCCCAGAGCCAGCCCAGTACTTTTCCATGGAAGGATGAAATCCCTAAGAATAACAATTTATCAGAGGAGCCGTGGCTGTTTGACCTGGCTCATTTTCAGAGATTAGGAACCGATGAGCTCCCAATGAATTGTGGTGACTATGGTTGGGGTTGGGTTTTTTTTTTTTTCTCTAAGAAGTGATTTTCATGTTTCATCAGTTCTCGGGGAAGGGAGGGGGGAAGGAATGCACATCTGTCTTCCCAAGTGGATCAGGGAGAGGATAATAACAAATAATGGTAACTCACCCACGTGGAGGGCCTCTCATCCTGCAGGAGCCTGGGAATGTTGCAGTTTGTGGGCCAGCCCTGGCATCTGTGGATTTCAGGGAGAGCAGGAGCATCCCACAGGGCAGGACAGGGCAGAATCCCTGGAATCCTGCAGGTATCCTGTGGGAATCTCCATTTGTATTGGAGGAAAAACAAGTGCTTTTAGCAGAATTTTCACATTCTTGCTCTCCTGGAGCAGATTTTCTACAGGAACAACTCCTTGTTGTTCCATGCTGCCTGAAGAGCAGGTCAGTGGAAGGAAAGGGAGATATCCCTGTTGTGATGGAGCAGACTGTCATGGAAAGAGCTTGGAAACCCCTCAGGATGTCAGTGACTGAGGGGGTCACTGTCATCACCTCATTCAATGACACAGCCCTGGCACCCCTGGCCATTCCTGCAGGGCCCTGTCTGGTGCCAGGCTGGGCAAACCCCAAAGATGTGGATGCACACAATGCCAGGCTTACGGAATCCTGGAATGGTTTGGGGTGGGAGGGACCTCAAATATCATCCAGTGCCCCCCCTGCCATGGCAGGGACACCTCCCACTGTCCCAGGCTGCTCCCAGCCCCAGTGTCCAGCCTGGCCTTGGGCACTGCCAGGGATCCAGGGGCAGCCACAGCTGCTCTGGGCACCCTGTGCCAGGGCCTGCCCACCCTCCCAGGGAACAATTCCTTCCCAATATCCCATCCAGCCCTGCCCTCAGGCAGTGGGAAGCCATTCCCCCATCTTGTCACTTCAGTTCCTGATGAATTGTCCCTCTCCAGATCTCCTGTAGCCCCTTCAGACCCTGGAATTTGCTGTGACGTCTCCACACAACCTCCTCTTCTCCAGGCTGAACATTCCCAACTCTCCCATCCTGGCTCCATAGGGGAGGTGCTCCAGTCCCCTAAGGAACTTTGTGGCCTTCTCTGGACTTGCTCCAACACTTCCAGGTCCTTCTCATGCTGGAGGCACCAGGACTGTTCCCATTGTTCCAGGTGGGATCTCAGGAGAGCAGAGCAGCAGAACCCCCTCCCTGCCCTGCTGCCCACAGTGCTTTGGGTACAGCCCAGGACACGGGGGCGATTCCGGGCTGGATCATGCTGGAAAAGGCTCCAACTCCTCACAGGTTTTACCAGGCAAATCCTGACTCCATGGAAAGCCAGCAGAGCGGAAAAGGACACTTCCAGATGCCACCAATGAGATGGAAAAAGCAAAATCCCCCCCATGTCAGATGCCTCCTGCACTTGAGGCACTTCCCTGCTGTCTGCACCTCCTTCCCGCCGTCCTGAAAACATCGGTGTTCTGCTAATGAGCTGCACATTCCAGCTCTTTCCCAACTCCAGCTTTGCCCACTGGGATGACTCAGAAGTGCCAGGTGCAACTTCAAAGAAACCGCTGGGGTTGGTTTTTGCGATAGGATCTCCAAATGAGATCCTGAGGACACACAAATTAAAAATGTAACGGTGAATGATGAAGATATGGAGGTGCTGCTTGGGAGAAATTGCTGGAAAAACCACCCGGCTTCGGTGCTGGAGCAGGATTTCCATGGGCTGAAGTCCCCTAAGAGGCAGGCAAAGCTCTTTCCCATCTCATGGACATCTGTCAGACAAAATGGGAAACGTTTTTAAGGCCTCTGCCAAATTTAGCTGCTGTTTGCTCCTGCCTGGCCCTCACCACCACTCCAGAGGTCACACGAGGAATGGTTCTCACAGCACAACGTCAAGTGGATCCTCCTCTGTCCAGGATAATCCCAGCCTCCCCATTCCCTCCAGGAAAACCCTGTCTACGTGCTGGGATGCCACATCCCCTGTGCAGGGCTAAATTTGTCCAGTGCTCGACATCTGGGAGATGTTCACAGGCACAGGACGCAGAGGGAGGAGCTCCACGGAGCCATCCCTGCTCCGAGTGTTTGCCAGGAAAACAGCCCCGTGTGAGCACACAAAAGGTGCAATTCCAGCCCAAATTCCAGCCTCTGAAAAACTGTCACCTCCTCCTGCAGCTGCCGATCCTTCAGGGGACTCTCAGAAGTGGCAGCAGTGGGGTTCTGGCACTGCACTGGTAACAGGAGCCCAAAAACATGGGGACAATCCTTGCAGGAGGTGCCCACTGGTCCTACACCTCAGCAAACCCCAGGGAGAATTCCAGATCTATGGAGCCCTTTGGAAAATACTCCTGGCTCATCAGTCCGGAGTTACGAGCTGGGCACCAGTAAAATCCAGTGTTGGTGGGGATGGGGCTCTTTCCTCATGGAGAAGCCTCTTTCCAGATGTTTCTGGGATATTTGGGGGGGGGATTTTCTTTTCAATAATTCATCTAAGAATCAAAAAAAATCAGAATATGGGGCTGGGGTGCAAAAAGCTCAACCAGCCTTCCTGCTGTGCCTCACACAGGGCTTGGGCCCGCCCTGAGCCCAGCTTTGTTAAAGACACACTCAGGCATGAATTAGAGCTGGATTTAAGGATGGCAGAGCAGATCAGGATTGCTGAAGTCAGTCCAAATAATGCCCCATCCTTCTTCCAGAAGCACCCACCAGAGAGAAGTGTCCCATCTTCTCTGGTGGCCTCTGCTCAGGGAGTATCGTGGTGCCGAGGTCATTCCCATGGAATGAAATAAACCCAGGGAATTTGGAGACTGAAAGTATCTGATGAGTGAGGGGATAATTGTCCTTCAAGGCACTCTCTGACCCCGGCTCAGGGCTGGGTTTGCCCTCCTACATAATGGAATTACAGACTGGTTTGGGTTAGGAGGGATTTTAAGGATCATCCCATTCCACCCCTGCCATGGCAGGGACCCCTTCCACTGTCCCAGGCTGCTCCCAGCCCCAGTCTTCAGCCTGGCCTTGGGCACTGCCAGGGATCCAGGGGCAGCCACAGCTGCTCTGGGCACCCTGTGCCAGGGCCTGCCCACCCTCCCAGGGAACAATTCCTTCCCAATATCCCACCCAGCCCTGCCCTCTGGCACTGGGAAGCCATTCCCTGGGTCCTGGCCCTCCAGCCCTTGGAAATTGTCTCTCTCCAGGTTTCCTGCAGCTCCTTCAGGCCCTGCAAGGCCACCCTGAGCTCACCCCAGAGCTTCTCCTCTCCAGGCTGAACAATCCCAGCTCTCCCAGCCTTTCCTCCCAGCAGAGCTGCTCCATCCCTCTGCTCATCCTGGTGCCTCCTCTGGCCTCTCTCCAGCAGGTCAAAGAATGTCCCAACTCCCAGTCCATTGAAAGCAAGGGAAAATTTCTGAATTTGCAATCTCAACTCCAGAGCAGACTGGGACTGATTCAAAGAGGATTAAAGGTGAACAGGCTGGAGGGGTTTGTTCTTTGAAACAAGTGGTTCTTAGAACATTGGGAGTTGACCCTTAATTTGTCCCATTTTTACATTAAGCTGGGAAAAGTAAATGGATTTTCCAATCCAATGATATTTATTTTGTTCTAGCCTGTTATAATAAGCCTGTGCTGCCCTGAAGGCAGCTCTGCATCCAGGGGCTCCATTTCAGAGCTGTTGGTTTCTGGGAGAGGAGTAGGAGAAAGATTGACTTTGATGTTTTGTAGCCCACAGCAGAATTGTTCCCGAGATCCCCTCTCCTCCAAGGAAAGGAACCTTCTGGCTGGCAGCAAAGTGGGTGCAAAAATAACACTTTAACATCCAGAAAAACTGCTGGTGATTGTAAAAAAAAAACATTCCCAGAGTTTGGAACGTCTGAGCACTCAAGGAGACCACAGGAGAAGGTGTCCAGCAAGGAATTCCATGCAGGGTTTGCATCTCAGCTGCTCCCACCTCCTTGGGAAGGTGAATTCCCCAAGTGCCAAACAGGGTGATCAAACGTGGAACTGCTCCTGTGACCTGACAGGACCCAGGGAGCAGCTGGAGCTGGGCCAGGGCAGGCTCAGGCTGGAGAGCAGGGAAAGGCTCTTCCCCCAGAGGGTGCTGGCACTGCCCAGGCTCCCCAGGGAATGGGCACGGCCCCGAGGCTGCCAGAGCTCCAGGAGCCTTTGGGCACCGCTGCCAGGGATGCCCAGGCTGGGGCTGGTGGGGGTCTGGGCAGGGCCAGGGCTGGCACTGGATGATCCCCAGGCGTCCCTTCCAGCTCGGGATATTCCAGGGTTTTGTGATTCTTTGAAGGGGACAGTGCAGGACGATGGGGAAGCAGAAATTCTCCTCTTTTGGGTTTTTCTCCTGGTGCTACTCCCAAGACTGGCAGAGCAGGAACACCCCAATTCCCGGGATGCAGAGAACATCCCCATCCCCACCACAGCCACCAACCTGAGCTGGGAAAATCCCGACATCCCCCAGCCCTCCAGGTCCCCAGCAGCACTCACCCATGTGCTCCTTCATCCATGGATATATTCCTGAGGGGTTTGTCCAACTCCTGGCTCGCTGGGATCCCTGGTCACAACACAGACACCCAGAAGGATCATCCCGTTCCCAGAGCTGCATCCAGGAGGCCCAGCTGGGTAATTCCTCTGCATTTCCATGCTGAGACTGGAAATTCCCATTGAGGACACACCAGGCACTCCCTGGGAGGAACAAGAAGGGTTAGGATGAAGTTGGAAGTTCCCAGGCAGGACACAGAGCTGGGTCTGAGCTCTCACCCTCACTCTGCCCTTCTCACTCCCCATTTTTCTCCCATCCTGATTCCCACGTGGCCACAAGGTTCCCTTCCCACACCTGCAGTGCCCCATCCCTCGGGCAGATGGACAAGGCCTGGGTGTTGCAGGGAAGGGAATTGCTGCCATTTCCCCACATTCCTCTCCTCTTCCCAAGTGCATCCACCCACATTCCTGATTTCCCACTCCTGGGGAGGCCTCTCTTCCCATCCCTCACCAAGAGAAAGTCATGGAGGGTCTTCTATAAAATCATGGAATGGTTTGGAAGGGATTTTCCTCCAGTCCAACCCCCACTCTGTAATAAACAAGGACATCTCCAAGATCCCAAAGGTCCATCCATGTGGGTGAGGCATCCACAACCTCTCTGGACAATCTTTTCCAGTGGTTTTCCACCTTCACTCTAAGAAAATTCTTCCTTTTATCAGATCTGAGTTTGCTTTTAATTTAACCCCCCACCCTGTGTCCTACAGGCCCTAAGAAGCCTCTCCTTAAAATTCCTTGGGATATTTCATATTTCTATAGGATTGAGGTCTGAGTGCAATCCTAAAGTGAGGAATACTTTCCCTGAAGTGTTTTGGAGGTGATTGTGAAGGGCAGGGATTCAATTCAGCCCCAATTGCCAGCAGGTGGTTGTATTCAGGGTTGGAATGGGATGATCTTTAATATTCCTTCCAACCCAAACCATTCCATGATTCCCTATCCTTCACCCTTGTTCAAGATTATGGAAGTGGGAAACAAATAAAGAGGGTGCAAAAAGAAGTGAAGGAATCCACAATAAATGTATATTAAAACATTAAAAAATACTGTGAGCAGTGTAGGAATGGAAAAGAGACCAAAAATAATCCCATGGGAAGAGAGAGGTGACAAAGGGACACCCAGACACGCTCTGAGGGGACATTTTTTTTCTAGTTCTGTTTAACAGAGAAAAATCTGGAAAAATCACCTGATTTCTTAATCTGGAAATAGAAATTTGACTTGGCCAAAACCATAACCTTGAGCAAGAGGAAATTCCTGGTGAAACTGAGCTCCCTTTGCCTTTTTTTGAGGCCTGGGATCCTCATTTGCAGCATTATTATCCTTAAATGAAGGATTTCAGGGATGTTCCCCTGCCCTCTGCCCACAGCAGAGCCAGAGCCCGGCCCCACGAGCAGCTTTGCAAAATCCAGCTGGAAAATCCACAGTGGGAGGAAACAATTACAGTTTGGAATCAGATTTCGTTTTTAAGCATCCAAGAATTTAAGCAGAAGCAAAAGAAGCTGTCTCCCCCTAAATTAGGAATCTGCTAACTAAAAGTAGTGAAGGGCTGGGATTTGAGAGCTTTTATTGCAGGAATTTTGGTGGGATAATCCAGGGTTATTTTGTGTTGTTGGTGGTTACAAAGCAACAACAACAAAATCAAAACACCCCCCCCACCAAGAAAAAAAGAAGAGGAAGAGAAGTTTCAGGGATTAATTTCTCCAAACATCAGTTTCTGCTGGGTTTGTGCAGCTTTGGGGAGCTCAGGGACATGAGGGAGAGCAGGATTTGGATTAGCCAGTGGAGAGATCATTCCTTAAAACTCCAATGTGGTCAAAAATCACTGGGAGGACAAATTTAGAGCAGCACTAGAGGAAGGAAAGGCAGGAATAATCATGGAGGTTCATCCAGCAGGGAGATCCATGATTTCCAAAGAAACAGGGAAGAGTTTGTTGAACGTCAGGTTCAAAACAGAGCTGGGGAAATGGCACCAAACTCACCTTAAAAAACTCCTAAAAAACACTTAGAAAAGGACACAGGGACAAAGGAGTTTTCCCAAGAATATCTGATGGGACATGGAAAACTCTTGGGCAAGGAATTCAGTGGGAAAAGTGCCTGGAGCAGCTGAGAGCAGCTTTGGAGGGGAGGTGGAGAAGGTTGGTGTGGCTTTTGCCCAGTTCCACGTGAGGGACAAGTGACAAACAGTGAGATGATTGGGATGAAGGGACAGAGCTCAGTATTCCAAGGAAAAGGAACTCTGAGGGCAGCAGCAAGGAAATGGAAATGAAAAAAAGAAATAATGGATCTCAGGAGATCAGACTCCAGCAACTGGAGGTGGCTGGGGGAGTTTTCCAGGAGGATAATTGGGAATAGCACTGGGATAGGGATGGAGACTCCATCAAAAGTGCACTGGAAAGCCACGAGATTCCAAAGAAAGGTCTGGATGCAACCTCTGGATGCAAAACGGAGCCCTCAGAGCCCAGAATATCAAACAGGGCTCATGCACATCGTGGAAGCCAAAACAGAGCTAAGGATGAGGGGAGTGGAGCAGGGAAAGCCCAGGAATCCAAAGGAATGTCGAGCCACGAGGGATAAAGGCAATAAAAATAAATTAGAGGAGTAAAAGCAGTACTTTTCCAAGCAGGAATGTGGGGAATCCCACAGAGGTGTCAGATCCATGAGAACGTATTTTGTGTGTTAACTCGGATTGAATATTCCCAAGGAAAGGCCAAGGTGGAAAACACAGGTTGGGAAGATTTCTGACAAATTATGGATTTCTGACAAATTAAGGATTTTTGAAAAATTAAGGAATTCTGACAAATTAAGGATTTCCAAACCATGAGGATCTGAGGAAATCCCTGGCATGAGAAGGAGCCAGCACCAGGAATCTGAGAGCCTGGAGTGGCTCGGAAATAAAAAGCACAGCACTTCCCTGGAAAAACGATGGGGAATTACAGAGCTGTCAGCAAGACAGGGAGCCCTGGGAAGCAGAAATTCCTATGAAATAAAACTTCTGTTTTCCCAATTCCTAGAGGACGATCCTGAGCAGTTTTTCTGGGCTTGGCAAGAACAAGTTGGGGCAAATGAATGAAATTCCAGCCTTAAAAATGGGAACAGATGTGGTGGATCCAGGGACATCGTGGCACAAGGTGTTGTTTGGTCATGGAATCATGGAATGATTTGGGGTGGAAGGGATTTTAAGGATCATCCTGTTCCCATGGCAGGGACACCTTTCACTGTCCCAGGCTGCTCCAAGCCCCATCCAACCTGGCCTTGGACACTTCCAGGGATCCAGGGGCAGCCACAGCTGCTCTGGGAATTCCATCCCAGCCCCTCAGCACCTTTCCAGGGAGGAATTTCTTCCCAACATCCAATGTAAGGGGGGTGATGATGCTGTGGGAGAACGATGCCCCATGAGGCACAAAAATGCCAGAAGTGATGGAGAATTCCAGGGAAAGACACCAAGCACACACGGAATCCTGGGCAGGGAATATTTTGGGAAGATTAGCTTTTCACACCACTTTTCCCTCTATTTCTCTCACACAGAGAAAAACACACGGAACAATTTTATCCAACCTGCTGAAATTAACAAATCCCTGCAGCAAATCCCACATCCCAGTGGTCCCAGAAAATATCTTAATTCTATTCCTTACCTAATCCCATTTATCTCAGGGACTGAAACCAACACAGGATGTCTCAAAGCATCCAGGTTTCCTCCCTGGGCACAGCAGATGGGAAAAAGGCAGGGAGAGGCTCCTCCAAAAGGAAGTTTGGAGCAGGAGCCTGATTTCTGTGTCCAGGATCGTGCTGGGCAGCAGGTTTTCACTCTGGATCTCAGAGCCAGCCCAGGAGCCAGCCTAAAATTAGTCTGAACTAATGTGTTCCAGTAGAACTGAGCCAGGGATTATTTTCAGGACACACTTGGAATTCCAGGTTGGTTTTGTGTTAAAAAAGCCATATTTGCTAAACAAAATTTGTAGGAATTTAATGTAATTAATTTTCACTCTTCCACTGAATTTTTCAAACCTCTCCATGGACTCTTTTCCAGTTTTCCACAATAAAAAAAAAAAAAACCAAAACAAAAAAAAAAACCAAACAAAAAAAAACAACCAAAAAAGGGCTCTTTCGCGCTCAGGCAGGCAGATGACAACGAGCTTTACAACAAACAGCCTGTGTAAGTTTAGGCTGCCAGACACAGTAAAGACTTTTTAGCTCTGTTTTTCCCATGGAAGACAAGAAAATGGAATTAAAGCCTGATATTTTAACCAAGGAAATTCAAGGACTTGATTGAAAAAGCCACTCTGACTTTCAAATTCCAGGAATTCTGAGCCTTCAGTAAAAATGCACTTTTATATTATTGGATTATTCTTATTCTGGTCAGTCTGGGGAAGAGAAGCTCCAGGGA
>VZRO01006708.1:313-57306 GCA_013397915.1 Daphoenositta chrysoptera
AATTGGCAGAATCGAAGGAGAAGACCTTTTCCTTCTACAGAAGCTGTTCACCATGGTGTTAAAGTTGGAGGAAGAAGTAAAAAGTAAGTCAGGCAGGGTGGAACGGAAGATGGCGGCAGAAAGAAGAGGGTGGAGCCGTGAGGGGCCCGAAGCTTAAACCGACCCTTTTGCAATAAACATGGTATAGAACTGTAATACCATAAACTTTTATGTTACTCATTTAAAGGACATGGGGGGGAATTGAGAACACCCCATGTTTGGATGTTCAGTGCAATGGACTGTCTCCGAACGGACAGACTATGGCAGTGGCAGTTCAGAAGCCACGCGGAAGCAGGGAGGAGACCTCTTTCTTTTCACTGTGCTCTTCAACATCCTTGTGAGGAGAACAGGACCCAGGGAACGGATGGAGCTGTGTCAGGGGAGGGTTAGGGTGGATATCAGGAAAAGGTTCTTCCCCCAGAGGGTGGTTGGGCACTGAACAGGCTAGCCAGAGAATGGTCACAGCCCCAAGGCTGCCAGAGCTCCAGGAGTGTTTGGACAATGGTCTCAGGGATGCACAGGGTGGGATTGTTGGGGTGTCTGTGCAGGGCCAGGAGTTGGACCTGGTGATCCTGGCAGGTGCCTTCCAACTCAGCATATTCTATGATTCTATGAAATTTGGCCCATGATACTGGATGGTGAACATTTTTCTCTTTTACACACATGTAAGTGACCTTGGAAATCTGTTTATGCTCACCCAATTTTTTTTCCTTATATGTTCTGTATTGGAACAAATTACTCCCCTCAGTGACTATCTCATACAGTGTGTTTTCCAGCAACACAGGCTATCAAATGCTTTGACCCTGTCCAATCACAGAAACCAGGCAGGGTAGAACAGAACCCCTTGGATTGCACAGCTGCAGCACATCCCAGGATACTATAAAAGTAGAGATGGTTACAAATAAGGAACTGGCCTCCTTCCCCCAAGCAGGATTCAATCACAGAGTGGTTAAATTTAACCATGGTTAGTTCACCTTGTTCCAACTCCCTGCCATGGGCAGGGACACCTTCCACTACGCCAGATTGCTCCAAGCCCCATCCAACCTGACCTTGAATACTTCCATATAACATGAACACTGCACCATAAACCAAAGTTACCAGAAAAATAGGACTGTAATCTTGATTGGTCCATATTCAGGGACTCACTGTATTTGGTTCAGTTCAAGGTCAAAATTAACGTACTTATGTTAAAAGCAAGGCCACTTTAAATTCACTTAAAATTCCTAATATCTGGAAAAAGCTTAGATCTTTTAAAAAGCAAAGTTAAATTTAATCACCACTGGAAAATAAACGGCCAATTGTATTCTAGTTCTGACATCCTAAAAAATATTAAGCCTTAAAATTTTATTCTGGTTGTATTAGGCCTTTCTAAACACTCTATTATGACACTTTCAGGATTTCCTACATCTGGAAAAATAATGATTTTTTCCTTTGAAAAATACAAGAAAAGGCAGTCCTCAGAAAAAAGCACACAGGGTTAATCTTTAACTGCAGGAGTCCATGAGAAACCAGATGCTGCAATCAGGTGGATGCAAGTATAAATGACGTGAAACTGCTCACATTCAACAGACCCCTATAGAGGCTTTCAGAAAGAGTCAGCATTTCTAAATCCTGGCCAGAGATCACTAAAGAAAAACCCCAAAAAACCCTCTGGTGCAGGCAGCGGTGATAGGGAATTGTTTTGATTGAGACAGAAAAATCAAGATCCTGTCCTCATGTGGTAGTTGAGATCCCCTGGCAATCTTCTTAAAACAGGACTACCCAGCTTTCTGCTTTGCCTCTAATTTGACTATTTCTTCCCTCCACTGTCCCTTGGGAACCACTTTATACAATTTCAGTTTGGAAAGACACCTTTGCTCCCTCTCTTTAATTTCCTGTAACATTGCAGCATATTGGTATATATCACATCCCTTCAATTCCAGGTATTCAGGTGCCACACATACAGGTGGGCAAAATGCACTCAAAAAGCATCATGACACAAGCAAGCATAACCAGATCCAGGCTCATTTTGGCAATAGCAAAGAAATGATCCGTTTGTCACATTGCTTTGATATTGAAAAACGCATTTTTCAAAGGGCATCTCTATTTATGCTTCCTGATTATAAGCACCATTATGGGGCACAAATGAGACAGTTCAACAGCCAGTTAAATGGTCTGCACACAGAGTTGCTTATAGATGCAGCGTTCACGTGGGGAAAATGCATTCACAATGCTCATGATGCGTCTTTAAAAATGTCAGGGTACTGCCCTAAAGCTCTAGAGACAAAGGTCAGCCAGTGCACAGCGTCAGCTCTGAAAATGAGCCCGTGAGGAGTTTTTGTTTTGACAACTCAGTGTCCACATCAACTATTCCCAACTTAAAACCACAAGTCACAAAATAAAGACAAGGTTTTACAATGCAATGCTTTCAGTTCAGAACATCCTAATACATGAGTAAGGACCTCCCCCTTCCCAGAGATGCCCATGTTTTTTGTAAAATTCACTATAAAATGCTTTAAAAGCTTCAAAAACTGTAGTATCTTTACCCTATAGACCATAATTTTCCCTGTAATTTTTTATCATTCTCCTCCTGAATTGTAAGGGAGTTTCTTCATGAGAATTTGTAGTATTCCATTGTCTTCCCCAAAGTTCTGGCAATTCATAACAGCAGAAAACTTAGCCATTCATACAGGAAGAATCAGAAAAAGAGTTATTGAAAGTCCCTCCAAGTTCAAAGCCTAGGAAACCATACTTGCATGACAAAATATTAGAGGGTCGTTCTCTTTCCTTGCCATCTCCTAAATTTCCCTGTTGTCCTGCGAAATATTTCTACAACAGAATTACTGTGGTGAGTGAGCCAACGACTGCAATGATGAATGTTAGATGGAATCTATTCCAGCACAGAACACTGACACCGTTTAGCTGTATGAAAAATACAGAATAGTGCAGCAGACGCAGTTCCTTCCAGCTTTCCCTGGAAGGAACTCGATGCTTTGTGAGGTGAGGAAAACATCTTGAGTACTAGTAAGGAGTCAGAAGGCACAAATTCCGTGCCTCCCTCGTGTGGCTGGGAGCTATACTTGGTGCTCAGCAGTGACAGCAGGACCAATGCACAGCCCACGCTGCAGCACGGTCTGACACAACCCAGGCAGCCCCGGGTTTCTCACACAGGAGAAGTGCCAGCAGCAGTGGGCAAAAGTGTAGAGGAAGGGTTGAGTGTTTGAGTGAGTCTGGGAGCTGTGAAGTGTAGTTACACAAAAGCAACATATCTCTAGATTTTGGTAGTTGTGCAAAGGGCGTTTGCCAATTGAAAAGCTGGAAGATATACTCAGGACAATAGCACTGGCAAGAGATACTTCTTGCTAAGGAGAAAAAGTAATAAAATGGGTGCTAGAAATGTAAATGCCATTTAATTAAAACCAAGAGGTCTGGGTACTATTTAGAATTAGCTGTACAGGTTCCTTCATACCAAACACCCCCAGCTTAACACAAGTGAACCTGTGTGTTTATTCAGGCTCTGACTAACGATTTCTTAACATTTTATAACAGAAGTCTTTTTGTACTTCTTTCCTTTTGAAGAATAAGACAGATAATGAGCGTTTTGAAAACCATTTCAAAGTTGAATAACATGAAACTCTAAGTGACCCCTCTAATGATCCATTGCCCCTCTGTGAGAGGCATCATTGCTCAGCAGCCTCATGCTGATCCACCTTTTGGTCCACTTGCCTGCCCAAAGCTCACTGAAAGGTTATTCTTGGTCTCTAAGGATGCAATTTAAAACTTAGCTCTGGAAATAACCTTTCATCTTTAATGATGTGTTATAATCCCCCTGCAAAATACTAATAATTTGTAAGCCTTGTGGAGGTAATTGTGTTTACCCAAACCTGTAAGTCTGCAGTACTGAAGTGGTGGTGTTTAGATATCGGTGGCCAGGTCCCTGTGAAGCACATTCATTTTCATTTAACATATTGACTTCTTTCCTCTCCACACATCTTCCCCTGTCATTTAGAGCCAAGGAAAGTAAAAGCTATTTATGCTGGCCTTCCTCCCCCTTCCAGCTTTATTTCTGTCTTCTTTCAGAAAAGGTCTCCTGTGAAGAACCATGTCAAATTAGTGTGGCAGAAAACAGCAGCTGCAGACAAATCCAAAGAGTAGAAAGACTTTGAGTTTGCCATACCAGTTACATATAGCCTTGCACACTGAAAATTAAGACATTCAGGATACCCAGTTGCCATGAAAACAGATGTCACTCTTGGCTACTATGATGGTGGTCAGCACCTCAGAAGAAACAAAGTGCAACAGAGCTGTGAGCAAAGGGGTTGGATCCCAGACATCTCTCATGTGATGGAGCAAACCTGTACCCTCATGTAGCTCTCTCAGTATATTGGATGTCTTTCTGTCTTGGTTTGGAAAGACAGGTGTCTGTTAAGGAAGGCAGGAGCCTCCCTTGGAATGGAGAATGCAACCCCCTTCCCTCCGAATTATTATAATTTTGAAATTAAGGGCTTTCAGGCAAAAATATGAGGAATAGGAACAACAGCTCTTTACTAATATATATATATATAAAGCAAGGCAAACAACCAACAATAACTATGGCAATAACACCAAAGAGAACCAGAACCCGGTGCCGGCCTCTCCCGCCTGTCAGGCCCTTTCCCTTGGGTGCAGTTCCGCTCACGGCCGGCAGGGGCGCTGGCGGCTCCGGGGAGCAGGGCGGGTGCGATGGTTCCCCCGCGGCTGCAGGGGGCGCTCCGGAGCGAGCGCNAGTTCCCGACGGGGCAGGGAAAGGTGGGCTTGGAATCCCGGGCTTTTCTGACAGCAAGAGCGAAAAGCAATGAATGCCCCGCACCACGAGAGCAGCTACTCTCCACTCCAATGCCGGAAGAGCAAGAGAGTGAGGGGTCCTATCTACCGTCTTTTATTCAGTTCAAATCTCGTGGCCTCTCGCTTTTTGTAATAACATCCCAGGTAAAAGAGAGCAGCCACCTGGACCTGTCCCTCTTGCCAGGTCTTTTGTCTCTCTTAAGTACTCAGCAATTTGTTTCCTAGCAACATGTATGGGGAAAAATTCTTTAAGTGAAAAGGAAAAAAAAACTGAGAACCCCTTTTTAAAACCCCAAGGCTTTCCGAAATACCATGTCTCAGACTTGCATTCTTTCAAGTGGGAAAAACAAAAAGGCATCTAATATTTCCCAAATAGAAGAATTCGAATAATGCACATTCTCAAAACCTCAGAGGAAGAATCAAGAGTTCCTTATATTTATTTCTTAAACATCCAGCACTTTCTAGGTGTTCAGGGCTGAAAATCACTTTTTTTTTGCTCCTTTCTGCTTCATGTTCAGACAAGCAGCAGTTATCCAAAAACACACTGAATAGACCAGTTGGTTACGGGTTTTCTTATGTAAAACAATAAATTATAGAAGGTTACGTTGAGCAAGAAAAGAGTTTATTGCAGTCACATCACCAGGAACCAAGATAACATGGCATGAACAAACTGAAATTGGTTACAGCAAGTTGCTACTATTTCTACAGTGTTGTGCCATCATAGATGAGATTAAATAATATCATGGTGGGCAGGGGGAGGGGAAAGAGCTTCCTCTAATCTCTCCTGTCAAATGACATCCAGGTTAAGAAAGGATTTAAAGGATCTCCTTTTTCATTTCCAGGAAGATAAAGGCAGCCAGATGACCCCACACAGCGTGTAGGGAGGCAAGATGGGATTCTGGTCTGTTGCCCTGACTTTTACAGTCTCTCTATGTTTTCATTTTGTGATAAAGTTTCTCATGCACTTTCTGTAAACATAGACATGTTTTGTTAACTGTACTCTATTGTTTTCATTCTTTCTCCAGAGGTGGAGGGAGTTTGATGGACTGTTCTATTAACCAGTGTGGATGGAAGAGGTGGTAACCTCATCCTCCAATCCATGGTCATTCCTAGAAACATATATATGAGAGAATAAACAGCTGGGCCCTCTTCTCCAGGCCTTGGCTTGACCTGAGAGAAACTCGAGTCTGGAGTGCTTCTTTTCATGTCCTAGAGCGACACTGGTCTAACACCCACATCCTTCTAATGTTAATGCAGAGAAATCAGGGGTTACAGTCTGAGGTGTCCTGGCAGAATTTTGGATGCCCACAGGAGCAGGCAGAGATGCATTTCCTGCAGAAGGGTCCTTTCTGTCCTGGCTGGGTAGGTCAAGGCTGTGCATACTTGGGGTACCTAACCTAGCTGAGATCCCACCTGTGGAGCTGTCCTGGGTTAGAATGTAAGATGTGCCCAGTAGGTATGTATTCTATCACCGTCTTCATAAACTGTTAAAAAACGGTGGGACAGTGTTCCCCATCTCCTTCATGACTCATCCCTGATAAACTCTGGGGATACCTTCTGATAATGGGCCAGCTGTTGAAACCAGATGGGGCAGTGTTCGTTATCTCTCCCATGACCCATCCTCCTTCCAGGGGGATATCTTCTGTTAATGGGCCATCGAGTCTCA
This sequence comes from Daphoenositta chrysoptera, assembly GCA_013397915.1. Lineage (NCBI taxonomy): Eukaryota > Metazoa > Chordata > Aves > Passeriformes > Daphoenositta > Daphoenositta chrysoptera. The sequence goes on from VZRO01006708.1 coordinate 6,822, forward strand.
CCACATGACTGATAAAATTACATCATCGCATTGTGAGATGCTCTGCCCAGAGGGAGGAACCAAGCATTCCATCCTGGATATAAACTGAGATTTTGAACACCACAAGCAGCCCTTACCTACTGGATTTCCAGAGAACAAGAGCTACTGTTGGACCTTCAGGTGAAAAACCAGACTTTTCTACAGGATCACTGCTTCGACAGGACCACTTCATCTGGACTGTTACCACCACCCTGACTAACAGGGTGTCAGGTTCTATCCTGACTCTGTCAGTTTAAACCAGTGCTTTCTGCCTTTATTTTTTTAAAATTTTCCAATTAAAGTGTTATCCTTAGTTGGTGTCTCCCACTGGCTTGCTTTCAAACCAGCACAGGAGCTTTCCAGGCTGTGGACACTGGTTGTCAGCACCGGGCAGATATTACCACAAACTTTGTTTTTGGAAAGGGGAGCCAAATCTATTTGAAAAACTAGAATCCATCAAAACATCATCCCCTTCAAAGAAAATGAAGATTATGCAACCCAAATTTTTCCTGATGTTTTGGGTTTTTTTTCCTCCAAGCATCCCAGAACAGTTATTCATATACAGGAGAATCACCATCAGGATTTCCTTTGTCCACTTTTTTTTTTTTTTTTTAAACAGGCTCATATAAACTGCGTTGTAAAAAGAAATCTAGCTCTTTAGATTTTGAGGACACAATTGCCAATCCTGGCCTTAACTGTTATAGATCACTTCACTTCTGGCAAGGGTATGATCACCCATATTTTCAAGCAGATTTGCTCTTTTCTGCAAAACGTATCTGAAAATTTTGCAAATATCAATTCAGAACTGAGGGCAGAAAGAAAAAAGGCCACCACTCAACTGCACCTCAAGGCACATGGCACGTGTAGGATTTTCCACCTCTCTTCTCACCTTATTACATGAAATCTTATCACAGTAAGTAGTTGCTTCAATATGCACAATATTCACCACTGAAATTTTCAGTAGTTAAAATTCATTCTCATCAATAAAAACACAGATGGCTCCTAAAAGCGGCCTCTTCTGTACCAAACTGTTCTATCCATCTTCACCACTCATTTTGCAGGCACTAAACAGAATACTTAGAAAATCTGGGCTCCTTTGAGGTACAATGCTGGACACTTTAAAGGATCTGCTGTCATTTGATCATCAACAGGATTATGATGAGTTTGATTCAAGGGTGGTGTCAATGGGGCTTTCTGAGGTCTCTGGCATGAGAGCAGCATCTCTGAAAGCTCTTAGTAACCCCTGTAAATTAATTCGTCAGCATCTACTCTGTCATTGTTTAATGAAGAGTCACTTGCTCCCTTAGGGTCCCAAATAGGAAATTTAACTACATTTCAGGAAATGTCTTTAAAAATTGTACTTATGATGCAACAGGTTTGCCAGTTTGCAAAATATCTCTACCACTGTCGCTCTCTCTGCAAACAACATTGGAGAAGGTGATGGTGGCAGGTTTCCTTCCCTACCTGCTGGGGTGGACAGGAGCTGGTGCAGAAGGTGTCAAGTGAGGCCCAAATGCTTGGTGATTTCCCTTTTCACGGCCTTTTCTGCATGTGCTCTGCTTTTCTGCAGATGTCCAGTAACGAGGCAAGCCCTCACAATACCAGCACTGGTAGCAGAGTGACACAACACTAATGAAACATTTGGAATGGCCATTATTCTTACAGAACTAATGAGAATTAGAGAAAAACTGAGACTGAGTCATTCACAAGCTGATATATTTATATGAATGAGATCTACCTATCTGGTCTGCTTCCACCAGCTGCTTTTGGTAAAGTTGAATCAGAAAGAAGATTGTCTTCGAGTGAGAAATTATATGCAGAATAATTAATCATTTTTTCCTTTACTTGTTTACAAAGTATGTCCACACAAAAAAGCACTCTCTCCCGTTTTTCATATCTTCATACATACTCTTATTCTTCTTTCCCCATGTAAAATATTAATTTACTCAACAGCTGGTAGCTATAAAACATTAGACTAACACCCATCAGATGTTATCAAAAAAGCTACTGATCAGCCAAAATTCTCTCTTCTACTATTCGAATTAGCATCAGAGTGATAAATGGGTGTTAGTCTGAAACGGCTGCTCCTGCAAAGCACGAAAAGCACAAATGGCTAAAAGGTCTTAACAGACCACCACCCAAATTGCCTCTGTGCCTTGTAGCACCTCAGCAAAAGTCAGGATGTCATCCACTCCCTAGAAGACAAATTTTAATACAATTTGAAGAGCAAAGGACTGGACTTCAGAAGAGGCTTTCCTTTTCCATCAAAACCCAAGTATTATTCATCTTTACAATAAAGACCATTATAATGAAAAAAGCCATGCACATGCTAATATTTAATTAGGGGCAAAAGTATTTCAGCAAAATTTCCTCATCACAAAGACAGGGATAGAGGAGAATTTAATTACAGTAGTTATTGAAAATGTGTTAGCTTTACAATTCTCTCTCCTTCTGTCACAGTTCTCCATTAGGCATAACAAAACAGCTCACAGACCAGGTACTCTGATTAGAACAGCAGCTTATGAATATAATAAAAGCTGTTGAGCATACTGCAAGCAGCAAACCTTTCAAAAAAATTCTCTCTTTGTCTGCATGACAAATTACCTCTCCCCACAATTGCACTGATACACTGAGTCTTGGGCTGCTGCATATAATCGGTGGCACGTAGGGCTTTGCTACTTTTCTTTGTGTCAGGTATTTCCACACACAGACCCCTCACGCTCACCAGCCACTGCTGTGGGGCATCACATTCTGCCAGCTATTCGCAGTTCAAAGTATTTGACTGATCCTTTAAGGCAGTGGTTAATATTTCTCCTCCCAGAGACCTTTCAAAATGGCTGATCAGCATTTTTAGAAGAATTTTGGGAAATAGTCCATTACCCGGTTATTTGATGGAATTTTTTTTTCCCCACAAACACAAGTCCTTTCTACAAACTCTAGAAATGGAAAGAATGAAAAAGGTGAGAAAATAGTTTCCCACCTAGCAGATCAGAATGTCATTCATTTCATTTCAAGTAATATTGATAATCTAGTAGCAACAACAGCAGATGTAAAAGTCATAGAAATTAATGTGGTAGTTGTGGGATGATTTGAACCAAATTTGGAGAGTGTTCATTGCAATAAAAATCATTGCTTTAAGAAGAATTTGTTTCATATATTGTTTTACACCTCCAGTGGATTAAAAAAACCCTTGCTTTTCTTTACCACTTTGAATTAAAAAACCTTGGCTTCTTATACTGAATATTAATTTCATCCAAAGGGTTGCTGTGTTTTAACCACAGATGATAAAAAGTATTAAGCCATGTTAGGTTTTATGAAGTCAGAGACAAAAGCTCATTAAAGATTAAATTCTGCTGGCAATCCATCATGCTGCCTTGAAGGTAATTTTGAATTGAGGTATTAGGCTTTGGGAATACATCTTTCTACCCAATTCACACACTGTAATTTTTCAGCTCCCATTAGAAGAGGTTCCCAACATGTTCCCCTGATTACATGAGGAACCAGCTGCCTTGACACTTCTTGAAACACCTCTCAATCATATTGGGAATGAAATTGCTTTGGAGTCCATGACTTGGGAAGAATCGGTGCTTCAGCTCTTTTGCTGCAAACCAGGATTGACTGCACGCTGCTTAAGACAGCACCTAAATAGATAAAAGAGAAAGCTGTGGAAAGATAAGATCAGAAAAACCAAAAAAACAAGTTAAAAAAAAAAAAAAGTAAGCGGAATGTGTAATTTGCCTGAGTTCAGAGGGAATGAAAATCAGAACTGGGAATTGAAAGCAGAAAGCAGATCTTCTGGTCCTAATTTTGAAAATATCTGTATCCAGCCCTACCTTTCCCAAATGAGAATTGATAGAAAAGCAGCTGTTTGGTTTAGTCTTCCTTCTAAGGAATATCTCACTGTAAACAAGATGATAAAGCGAGGCAGGGTCTAATCAGGACTGAGACAAGGTCTGGCAGGACTATCAGTCTTGATGTTCCAAGAGATTTTCAAAGACTCAGTGGGAGGCATTTGCTCCCCAGTCCAAGAGTCTGTCTCAAAATTAGCTTTGTCCAGCAGTTGTGGTAATTGGATAAAATAAATCCCTAAGGAAGATGTAAGAAGTGTTCAAGCAGGTGGCAGGGGAAAAGTTAGCTTTAGATGTAGCTGGGCTTCAAAATCCATGCTAATCTTCCCTCCCATAACCCCTCCCCTCCNTAAATCACGTTTAGGTTAAAAAACAACCACCCAAAACCATGGAGTGGATGTCCACAATCAGTTTAACGCAATCTGATTTTTGATGAGATTAGAGCCATTCAACGTAACAGCAAAGAGCCTCATGACAACAGAAGTCCTTAACTTCATTTTTGCTCCAGCAGAATTGCAAAATCAGTAAAGTTCTGACCTTACTTCAACAAAACTACATCTGCCAATTTTTACGCAGCTGTGTCTGGAATAACCCAAGGTGCAGCCTGTCTCCCTGGGCACTGAAACCACTGTGTGACTCAGAGCCCTTCCCAGCTGTAACTACCCCCTGCAGCTCCTGCAGTCAGCCTGTGCACTCACACTGCTCTGGTGTCCAGACACGATTTCAAATCCTCCTGTCCTTCCACCAGAACTTGTTTTTCCCAGGAGGACCATATAGTGAGAACCTATTTTCATGTTATCCTGTTCTTTTTTATTTTAATCACATAGAACACATTGCTGTTTTTTTCCCCTACATATTTAGAATCACTTTCAAGTGTGGCTCTAGTTGTTTCCCTTTCCCACATCACTATTTTTTATGATATTTGCCAGACTAAACACGCCTCCTAATCTGTGAGCTAAGGAGCTTCAGCAAGATAAGGGCTAGTGGTTCTCTGCAGATTTAGATCCAAAAGATCTGAATTCTGTTACTGAGCTTCAAATTAACCACAGCAGGGCAGAAAGACTTTGTCATGGAAAGGCAGACAACAAAGAGCATAGAGATCCACTGACAAGAAGGTATTTTGTGGTAATAGATTAATAGGCTCAGGTATTTACTGAAGACAGACAGGAGGCCCAGCTTCAAGAGACAGTTTTTTCCTTTGAAAAAACTCTCAGATCTACTTCTAAATACAACCAGCTGACAACAGCACTAGGCTGCTGCCTTGGTGCAGCACCATGTTTTACATTTACTTTTCCATTGCTAAATGGGGATGAATGGGTGTAGACCAAAAGTAGTAGGTGGCTCTAGACCATGGTGAATTTGGAAGAATAACAAAAGCAAAGGGTAACTAAGCGTAAAGGGAAAAAAAAGAATATTTAAAAGTGCCTTTGAGATGAGGCAGATGGAAGCATCCCCAGAAAAGCAGAGGGGAAAGCAGCACAGTTAAAACTAATGCAGAGACTGAAGATTGCACTGCAATCACTGTTTCATTTCCTGATCACATGAGGAAATGACAAACTGCTGTCAAGGAAACTGAATTTGATTTTTTGTGAAGAGATAGTAGGAAATAGGACAAACCACGCAGGTAACAAAAACATTGTGCCCCTACAGACTTCAGCTCAGTGGAAGAGAGCCTGTGTGAGACTTGACTTGGTACCCTGAGCTGGGGGTCAAAAATAGGTCCTGATCCCAGCTCAAATGTCCCTTGAGGGATGACACACATCAAACCTCAGCTCTTTGTTTAATTTTGGTTATTTCCAGGCAAACTCTTTGGGGGGCCAGTGGTATTTGTCACTCCACAGGCAGCACACCTCCAGTACAGAGCCAGAGCATAGCGACATGGTTGTCACATAAAAGTGATGACATCCAAAGACAACAGGGCATAAAATAAAGCAGCAGATGGCTTGGTGACTAGAGGAAAATCCTAGAAACACTTTTTATTGAAGAGCAAGAAGAAGTGCTGCAGAAGAGCCATGGGAGAAAGCAACAAAGGCTGTAGGTGTTATCACAGCACATCGTGTCTCCACAGTGAGCTGTAGTACATGAACGGGACGGGGCAGAAGACAGACGGGAGTGGGAGGACTGTCAACACCAGCAGATACAATCTGCGTAACATGCAGCCTGATGTACTTGAATATTCACCTCTCCCTGTCAGGGGAAATGTCAGACATGCTCTCAGAAGAAATTCTCATAAGCCTTCTTGACCTGGGTAAGCATTTTGTGCAAACTTCCCATGCTGTTGTACGGTGGATGCAAAATTCTTATACTATCTTTTACTATTCCTCCTTTCTTCAGCTATAGGCATAGTCCTTAGTCAGGTTTCCTTTGTCAACAGGTGCTGCCCAACCTTTTTTTTCTTTAATTATGAAATTTCAATTATTTTCCATGTATTAATCTTCTTACAAAAGCAAATGAACATGGCAAGAGTAAACAAAGCAGAACAAATGTACTGTGAAACATATGTATTAGTAATCTTCAGTTAGGTAGGGGAAAAAAGGCAGGTAGATTACATACTCTATATATTTATGCTGTAAGTTGCAGCTCTGTACAGATCAATCCAAGCACACTTCAAAGGAGTTGGGTCTTAAAAACCTCCACCAGCCTGGTGCAAAGGATGGGGTAATTCCCCTGCCAGCAGCAGAAGTGGAACCAGTTTGCTCTGAAATGCCCCTCACTTCATTCAGGCTGTGAAGAGATAAACTATCTTAGCTGCCAGTGGTCTGAGTTGTCACCAGGTTAAACTCAGTGGTGGCAGGATTTTTTCTTTTTGCTTCTGGTGTGAACAGATAAGCAGTAGTGTGANTATCACAGCACATCGTGTCTCCACAGTGAGCTGTAGTACATGAACGGGACGGGGCAGAAGACAGACGGGAGTGGGAGGACTGTCAACACCAGCAGATACAATCTGCGTAACATGCAGCCTGATGTACTTGAATATTCACCTCTCCCTGTCAGGGGAAATGTCAGACATGCTCTCAGAAGAAATTCTCATAAGCCTTCTTGACCTGGGTAAGCATTTTGTGCAAACTTCCCATGCTGTTGTACGGTGGATGCAAAATTCTTATACTATCTTTTACTATTCCTCCTTTCCAGACACATAGGCATAGTCCTTAGTCAGGTTTCCTTTGTCAACAGGTGCTGCCCAACCTTTTTTTTCTTTAATTATGAAATTTCAATTATTTTCCATGTATTAATCTTCTTACAAAAGCAAATGAACATGGCAAGAGTAAACAAAGCAGAACAAATGTACTGTGAAACATATGTATTAGTAATCTTCAGTTAGGTAGGGGAAAAAAGGCAGGTAGATTACATACTCTATATATTTATGCTGTAAGTTGCAGCTCTGTACAGATCAATCCAAGCACACTTCAAAGGAGTTGGGTCTTAAAAACCTCCACCAGCCTGGTGCAAAGGATGGGGTAATTCCCCTGCCAGCAGCAGAAGTGGAACCAGTTTGCTCTGAAATGCCCCTCACTTCATTCAGGCTGTGAAGAGATAAACTATCTTAGCTGCCAGTGGTCTGAGTTGTCACCAGGTTAAACTCAGTGGTGGCAGGATTTTTTCTTTTTGCTTCTGGTGTGAACAGATAAGCAGTAGTGTGAGGGGTGACATAATCCACTGAGTTGGTGAGGGCGAGAGATTGACAAGCCCCATCGGACTCGAGGAGGAGTTTCCTTGCTGCTCACAAGCAGAGGGAATGTTTTCTCCCAGCTCAGCATCAGCAGGAGCTTTCTTACCCTGTTCTCCATGAAAATTTGTCATCTGAGGGTTCCATTGCATAGGGCAAACAAACTCTATGTATTTTCAAAAACAAGAGGTTGCTTACAGTGTTTCTGGAGCATTAATGTTAAATAAAATAGAGTATTTAATCCAAGGACTAGATGTTTTTCCTCTCAGGACTGTGCAAAGGCCCCGTGGAAGTGGAGGCTTCATGCTCCCTCTGGTCTCCAATGGGCTGGGTGGTTACCAGTATTTGTCCTTCCATGGTCACAGTGACAACAGCCCAGAGGAGGCACCCAGCCCACGTGGGGGCACATGCAGGTCAGACTGTGCTTCACCCACACACTCACACAAAACCTCTGTTTCGGCCTGCATTACTGAGTGTTTCATGTTTCACAGAAAATTTGTGAAAGTGCTTTCCCAGTAGCTTTAAAATCCCTGTATTCCTTAGGAGGGCTCAAGGCATATTCAGACATCCTGGTCATACTTTAACCAGTACATCCACGTTAGAATGATGTCCTATTTAAACTAAAAAATGGCTATAACCTGCAGATGCAGCTCAGAAAAAAGATTAAAGTAGTGCTGAAACCATCATTAAGAACAGCCTATTGGCTAATGTTGTAAAATGTTGGCATCACATTTAGGCTGTCCTATTAAGGATGAAAAAATACAGAAGTCAGATAATTGCCACGAATGGATTTGTGAATTTAGTTCAGCTCCTGTCTTTGCCCAGATCTATGGCAGCAGGCAGGAGGTGTGTTGAAGTGACCAGCACCCCAAAAATCCATTCTGTCCACAAGTTTTTTAATAATGGCTGGTTCAGTCTATTGTGAAATAAATTATCTATTAATAGACAAGAAAACTAACAGACAAGACTTAAAACAGACTATTACTACACAGGGATAAAACAAAAGAAATACTACTAGTAGATTGACATACAGTGCACGATACTGGTACCTTTCAATTACAGCTAGCGAAGAAATAGTATAAACCTAGGATTCAATGTATCTCACCGTCCGAAGGTGGGTGGGGCACACATCGAGATCCTTTCACTCAATCCCCAGGGAAGTTACCGCGAAGCTGCGTCCAAGCTTTGGGGAGAAGTCTCTAACAATTTCAGGGTGTAAGAGGCTTCTAGCCTCAGTGATAACTCGTGTATCTTTTATAGTTGTAAAACAGTGTTTCTTAAGTCAGAAATATTTCTTATCTCTTCGCCAGACTAAGATGTTAATTCTTAGGCGGGTGTGAATCACCCTTGGCGCCAGAGATAACTCTTGATGGGCCTTTCCACCCATAGTTATCTCTTTATCCACCAGCTATTGTGATACACAGAGCCGGGGTGGGGGGAAGGCGGGATGTCCTGCCACAATAATGCAATGAAAGTCACAGATTTAGAAAGCTTAGCTCTAGTCGCTATATCATCTCCTTGTGAAGGAGGAAAAATTGACCTCCTAGTGACACTCAGCATTCAGAAAAAGAGAAAAAAGGTCCTAACAGACAAAAATTTATGTCACAGATTAGAGAAAAAAATACAGAAAGGGTCAGGCTGTCAAGGAAGTTCCATAAAACATGGTTTTGTGGAGACCAGATGGTCTCCTGTGCTAGTGAATTTGGAAAGGCTGACTGGTGCACCACTACCAAGCTGAAAACCAGAGGTCTTGACAAACATTTGAATGTCTTCTACCTTTTCTAGTTATTATAATTTTAGAGTTCATGTCTCTAGCTCAGAGAAGCCATGGGTTTTCTTTCTATTTGTCTCTTCTTCCCTCTCTCCCCCCACCTTCCTAATATCTTCTTTCTAACTAGATGCAACTAGTTTTAATACCATGATCATATGTTAACTCCTTCAGGGGGAGGTTCCTGTCTTAAATAAGGTATTCAAATGCTGAAATGAATTGACAAAGAGAACCAGTCTGTGGGGCCCTCCCATATATGAGAGATTTGGTGGATTGCACTTTTGGTTTTTAAATCTGCCTGACTGTTGAAGAAGATGGTTTTGTTTAAAAAATTAGCACACAGCCTTCAGCATCTTGCACATTTCAATGTCTTTTTTTTTTTTTCCCCCCCAAACCAGTTTCCTTTCCATACCGAGCATGTGGGAATTCCCCCTCATCACTCCCATAATTCTCTGGAATTATTACAGTATTGGAACACAATGGCACGTAGAAATCACAGCTTCAATCAGGGCCTCATTGTAGCAATCACAGCAATCCACAAAGTAAAAATATTCCTTGTTACAGTCTAAATATAGGAAAGCAGGAAAGCATAAATAAATAATCTAATTTTGTAGCCAGGGAAGCAAAGCTCCAGGACATTCAGAAGCAGCCCCCTGGAACTAGTTAACATTTTCAACATTCTTCAAACAAGACTCAGTGCTACGTGACAAAATATCTAAAAACTGTAGTTCAATTTTCAGACATTTCTGCCCCACATGAACCAAAGTCATTCAAAGAGTCCCTGAGCACAACAATATGCACTTTTTCTCTTCCTCAGACCTGTCTAGTACAGCAACTTCAGAGTGGTTTCCCCAGTATTTGGCACATAGCTGCTGTCATTGCAAAGAGGAATAGATCCCATCTTCTGCAATGGCCCCGAGTGGGCTATTAGAAATTAGGAGAAGAAATAATAAAATAAAACTCATCTTACCTTAAATCTTTTTCCTTCTGCTTTTCCCTTCTCGTTTTCAACAAGTCAACTCATCCAGGTTTGTGTATCAGTGCTTTGATTTTCAAACCAGCAAACCATCTATGTTTGCTTCTAGTTCCATCCCTATTCAACCAAGCAGAGAGACAGATATTTGACATTAATGTTTTGCTTAAGTCCTGTAGGTCTCAGTACCTTTGGAAGGTGTTAGATGAGCAATAGGGGCTCAACCTTTTTCCTTGTTAATGACATGGAGTTGATAAAATACAATGACTGGTAAATAAATACATGACAAAAAATCCTCCTCCTTTTATCAGTAGTAGTGATCATGTCAGACTCTCCTTATTAAAAGGCTTTCCCTGATGAAGAAATTCACTTAATGCAGAGCACTGGAGAGTGAATTTCTGGACTGCTTTAGGAATGCAACAAGAACAATAATGCTCTTTAGGACAGTCGGGGTGGGGGGACAGACACAACTTTACTTTGCTATTTAAAACTTTTAAAACTGTTTTACTGACAAATAAGTGAGATTCCATGATATCACACATTCATTGAAGGATGATTTTATGAATTTTCAGAGGTTATTTCAGTATTTGGCCATGCCTTTGCCCCTCTGGCAAAACATGATACTAACTTGGCTGGTAACATCTCAGAATACAATAACTCAGACATGTTTGGGTGAGAGAGAATTCATCAGCTACATTCCCTAAATATATTATTTACTCTTGGCTTACTCTGTCACAGGCTTGCTGAGGAAAATCCAGATTTCCTACCTGCATTCCTTCTCCAAAGTGCAGTGTTCACACATGGAGCTGAGACTTTGTGAATATGATGGAAGTGTTTCCAGAATCATCACGAGTGTTGCTGCCAGGCAATGGTATAAATAATTCTGTAGCCCTACAACCTCTCTCTCAAGAATAGTTTTTCATCCACTACCCTTACACAAAGTTTACTTGAAAAACTGATTTTTCTGGCAGCAGGATACCTCGGAATTTTCAGCCAGGCCACAAACACCTGTTACTTTTTGCATTACTGCTCTGTCAGTGCAAACAGCTCTTTTCCTTCCTGATGCCTTCCATCCCCATACAGAGAAATGCTCCCAGTTTTGTGTCAGAGGCAATTCCATTAATTCACTCTTACTTTTTCTGCCTACACCACTAAAGGAAATGCTAATAACAGAATCAACAAATAAAGCCTAACTAGCATATTTTCTTTCAAAACCCCTTCTTGCCTGCCCACTCCTGTTCTCTCCAGGACAACACCCCAGGAACATGAGTACATTGCCTTCCTCCTTGCAGCTGGCATCAATATTTAAGGTCTCTTTGCATCCTGGGGGGGTTCCTCCTCAACAGTGAAGCTACACAACATTGCTCAGTGTTAATTCAAGGATTTTGAGCAGCCACTGACTCCACTGAACAATTTTGCTGATGAACCATAAGGGCTTTGGAAAAGAATGCACATCTTTTCTCAAGTCCAAACCATTCCTTAGAGATAAATAGTTTTGTGAACCATGAAAATCACAGGATCAGGTAATTTGTGCTGATCAGACACAAAATCAGTTGATTAGCTCCAATTAGTTTGGAGTTTGAGTTCTTAATTATTCAGCCACCTGTTCTCAGGGTCCTTTCAACACTTCCCATAAGAAAGTTCCTCAAAAGAAATACCTCAGGTGATATCACTGAATTTTGTGTAAATATCTTCCTTTCAGGAATTAAGATCTGTATCACTTGTTACAAATACAGGAGAAAGAGGAAAATGAGAAAATCCATGTGCAAGAGTACTTGGAGACAGGAAACCTTGGAGGAACTGCAGTACAGTGAACCCTGCAGCAGCACATTATGTTCTACACTGAGTAGAAAATGTCCAACAAAATACTATTTTAATTGCTAATTTTTCATCCCCTGCACTTGATTGGTTATTAAAAAACAAAGCAGTGTATTTAAAAATTTGCCCAGATGCTTTTTTGCCATGATTTGCATTCAGAAACAAGTACTGGTTTAGTTTTGTTTGGACTTTATCATTGCCTCTCTCTCCAGTGAAAACAATACCTGATTTCTGCAGGCAAATTTTCAGAGCTACAGCAGAGAAGTGAGAACATGCAAAGGCAGAGAAGCAGTAGAAGGTTGACATTCTTTACCCTCTTCTTCCAATACTTAAAATTAAGTCTCATGAATTCAAACTGCATGCATCTGCCTTCCAGTTTGTCACCCAGTGTGGCAGCACTGAAGCCTTCAACTTATCATTTCCTCCCAGAAAAGTTAAAAGGTGGCTTGAAAACCCTACAAGAAGAAACCCAAAAAGAGGAGTGGGTGAAAGTAGACATGATACTGTCAACATTACTCCTGTTTTAAGAGGAGACAGCCCAAAGCTCCTGCTGTTTGCAACCGACAAAATTAGTTTAAGTTATATGGGGAAATGGATGGACATTTATTTCATTCTCAGGGGCAGAAGAACAGGTGCATAGTGCCGTGTAATAGTCATGGGTATGAAGGGAATCTAGAGGCACAAAGACTGTACTCATACTGAATATGAAGGTTTAGGTATCGATATAAAAATCATTCATTTATATGATTTAGCTTCGGGTCCTGGTAAATTCAGTTTGGCAGAGGCTGAGATCTGCATCTCACAGCTGTGAGATGCCACCAGTTTCCTACCTGGATACAACTTGCTGCATACCTCTCACTATATTCTCCAAAACAGCCCTCAGTCTTTTCCTTTTTTTACCTGGAGCAATTAGGACTGTTCTGATGCTCACAGCAAGCCTCCATAGAGCACACTATTTTCAGCTGTGCTTACATACAGATGAGGATAAAAATAATACAGGACGGCAGGGTGATGAAGTGTTTCCTTAAAGAGATTCCAATAATTTATTTTGTTTTCACTGCAATGACCCCATGGACAAGTTTACCACACAGCTCAAGTGCCTGAGTCGTAAAAACAGGTGTGCACCAGAACCACCAGCTGTCAAGAGACCCTTGATATCACATACATCTGAAAACAGGGCAGCTCAGGGACAGAAAAAGCCTTTCAGCATCAGTGAGAGCCTTGTCTCTGCTCACTGCTCAGGCAAGCACGTGCCAGAGAGCTGTCACGGCGCTGGCATCGTGTTACTCCCGTCATGGTGATGCCTCTGTGCCGCGACACGGACTGTCTGGCTAGCTGTGTATTCGCCAGTGCCGGGCACCTGCCTGGATGGGAGAGGATGGCGGAGGCTGCTCACGGGTGCGGGAGGGTCGGCGAAGTTCCAGTTCGGGTTCACCAGACCCACCGGTGGTGCGGGCGCGCTGGAAGGCAGGAAGGAGGCGGAGGGGCTTCCCGTGGTAGAGGATTTATTGGGGCACCAAGATCGTGCAGAAAAGCCCCGAAGGGCCGTTACCCAGGTATTTTATCCCTTACGGAGTGGGAGGGGAGAATACAAAACACCCAATGCTGCAGGGACACGGGGTTTGAATTCTGGCGGGCAAGGGGTACAGAACCAATGGGGAGCATTGTGGGAGGGGAGGAATACCGTGGGGGTATCGGGGAATACAGAATTTTCCAGAGGGAGAAACCAAATACAGGGGAGGGGAGGAGATGGCAGTGGCCGGTTATGGGGCAAGCTAGTAACCTGCCATAGCACACCGCAACACCTCTGTGCTTGGAGATGTGGCAATGCTGCTGCCATATAACATGTTCAATTGTGCCAGGTCTAATAAGGGTTATGCACTAACTGTCCCCTGCAACAAGCATTGTCCTAAGTCATGCATAAACCCTGCAATAATTTTAAATATTGTAATATGTTAATGCATTGTCCAAAACAGATTCTCTCAAAATACTGACTCCTCACTGTAAATAATGGGCACACACAGAAAAATCCATGTTTATGACACCTTCAGGACCTTGAAATAGCTGTGATATTTGCACAGAAAAGAAACAAAAGCATACACAGTTTTAAAAGGGTCTGTGATTTTACCCAAAAGGAAACTATGTACTCTGAGAAAAACGCTCTCTGAGAACTGCCAAGGGCTTCTGTATGAAAAACTAATGAGGCCCATTTCTTTCTTTCAGTGCCCCATCAGGCTGCCCAGCAGTGCATTGGCAGGAGCTGTTTAGTCCCACGGTACCAGGAGTGGGTGTGTGCAGTGGTTTGTGCCAGTGGAAGGCAGAGGAACACCTCACACCTTACACTGCCACTCACGCTCCTATCTGGGAGGAAGAAGCATCCATCTCCCCTCCCACACCACATATACCCTCCAGACACAAATCAAAACCTGGAGTGGGGCAAAGAGCCTCTTTGGATTCCCCTCCCCTTCAGCTCTCCAAGTCCTGGAGCAAAGCCTTTGAAGAAGCAGATGGTTCCTAAGACTACAACAGCATAAAATTCAATATTACAATTCATTAAGTGCTTTTAGGTGTCTGAGGGCATCATCCAGCCAATGCTGAGGTACCACCACCAACCCAGACATCCTCCTGCCTATCTGACCCTGCCCTAGAAAGGAAAGTAGGAGGGGATGTAGAAATACAACTGTTTTCTGACTTCCTGCCAGCAAAATGCACGAGGGTGTTTCAAATGAAGATTTTGGAAAGGATTTCCGTAGAAATGTTGTGGGAGGACTTGAAGGGAGATGAGTGATACCCTTGATTTTGTTTCAGGAAAACCATATGCTTAATTGTAGGAATTAATTTTCCCAGCTAATATTTTGACATTTCTACAATATGGTCAAAATGAAAACGATAATAACTGCATTTGGCTTGTTTTTCCTGCATGATGTCTGAATGTATAGTGGCAAGGGGAGTGCAGGTATATTCATTAGTGCAGATTTGCACAAGATGAAATCATCAGTCGCGTAGAAGCCATGAGATACAGCTCAGAGTCTTCTTACACTTCTGAGGAGGAACCACAGACACACCTTCTGGCAGCACCCAGAGCTCCACAAAAGAGAGCAAACCCTTAACAGAAGGCTCTGCTCCAAACCCGTGGCCATTTCACCCTCTTGTGCAAAATATCCCAGTTACTTCACCGAAGGAAGAACATTCTGGTCAAAATCAAACCCTTCCCTGTGGCAAATTGGAGGCTTTTTTTCATGTTTTTGTGCATCCATAAACCTCCAACTCTGACCCAGACAGGATGGTGCAAAGGCTCGAGGTCTTTCATACAGGATTGTTTCCAATTATTGCTCCATTTTCCCCACCTTGATTTATTAATTCAGTAGGTATCAGCTCTGCTAAGAGCATACTCTGTCACCGTTACTCATACAAATAACACGGGATTCCAGTGGTGAAGTAGAAATTAGATCACAGATTAGAAGTAAAAAAATTACATCTTGACAAAGCAACTGCCAAAAATACTTCCATAAACAATGATCCTGTTCCTTCTGAAGCTGACACAAACACTGGCACATATACCAAAGCTAATTCAAACATTACAGAAAAACATTATCTCTATAATTTACCCTAATTTGAGAGAAGCTGCCTGGACTCTCCAGAGGGCTGCTGAAGTGGCAAGTTTTGGACTTAACATCCTACAAACCTGATGCGCACCAGGTGCTATCTATTGTTTCCTTCTCAGGAATCTGTATATTAAATAATTATCAGTTTCTCTTAGGAAGCCCTCAGGTCTGGCTGCCCACGTTCACTCTGGATTTTTCCTTATTGGACACATTTTAAAAGTTATTTTAAAAATAACAACACACAGGACCAAGGCCCATCCTAACGTTTTCCAAAATAGCAACCCTGTCTCTGCCCACCACAATCTCTTTGCTCTCTAGTCTGCCCAATAGTCCAGGTTTTGTGTATCAGCACTCCTGGATAAAGGTTGTGATCTGATGCCCACACAATTTCCTTTCAGAGAGTGTACTACTCATAAAACTAAATCTACCCTATATCCACTCATAATTAGGTTGCAGCAAAAACTCATAAATATATCATGTAATTCAGTTTCTTCAATTGGTTTGGTCCTACAGGGCCCACAGAAACAAGTAGCAGTAATAACAAAAATGAGTTTCCATTACTGACATGAGAAGACACAACTCTGACAACACGGCATCCATTGATGAAGGGAATGTCATATATCACCATGCAGCCTGTAGGAGTTTTAAACACTGTGCAGATGCCAGACTGAACTTAAAGAAGCAACAGAAATTAAATTCTACAAGTATTGAATTATATCTCCTGACTGGCAGCCAGTTGTTGCTTACCTGAGATTAATAGGCAGTATGACAATGCTCACATCCAGCCTCGGGTGAAAACCAGAGGGAAAAAAGTTTGTTCAGCAGGTGACTAAGGGAAATGTGCATATTGTGAGTTTTAATTCTTCGGTTTTTTGCAAGTAGCTTAAAGATGTTGTTACTAAAGATATTACACTCCTTTAACTCAGGGGTTACACACATTTTCAGCCATCACCCCACACTCTTCCCTACCATACAAACAGCTGCAGCAAACCATTCTTTATGTAAAACATACACTGAGAAACAAAGGTGCGNCACAAACAGCTGCAGCAAACCATTAAGTGAAACATACACTGAGAAACAAAGGTGCGGCAGATCGGGACCCTCGTACCACGAACCAATATGATTTCGCAAGAGCCGTTTATTGTTTACATTACACTATTCTGATGCATTTTTGCAGTTGTAGCTCACACGATCACAGATCTGATTGGATCTCTGTGCTGTTCATGCTCTGCATGCACCTTTCAGAGAACCTGATTGGTTCTAGTCCAGGATGGTACCATCCTTCTTTTTATCTACTTTCTTGCCGTTTTGTTATCCTGTCTTCCGACAGCTTCTTTCCCAATTTAGAACAGTTTACTTTTCTGTAGCCTTGACAAATTCTTGAGGCCTCCAATAAGGTTGCTGAGCATAACTTGGCTGGGGCACCCTGACAGAATTTGAGTGCCTTACAACACAAAGGGTAGTTCAGATCGTTACAGCACGTTGCAAATGAAATTCTAAATTGGCAGCTATAACCAAACTACCCCCATGGGGGCATAAACATTGGTGGATGCATATTTCTAAAAGTTTTGGCAGCAGTATGTCTTATGAATGGAAAATATTTCCTTCTTTAGCAGATCATTTAGCAAAATGCTAGTACAGAACTTACTATAGCCAGGGCAATAAAATATAATTTTTTGCATTCCATAAAGTTAAAAAACAGGTAATTTTTTTTAAAAAAGTATTAAGTTCACTATCACTTCTGATTCAGTGTTTCAGGTAAATTCTCCTCAATTGTTCCCAGCCTAAAACCATTTTCATTAAAAAATTGCCTTAAATACATTCCGTATTTCCCTCAGCTAATACTTTCCTGCCTTAATTACAGTTTTATGTCTAATGCATAAAAGAAGTACCGAGAGATATTAATTCTTCTCCTTCGTTGCCCCTAAGAGTGTGGCTTTTAGGTAAGTCAGAGCTGTTTTAAAAGCTGCACTATCCACAGACAGCTGGGTTGAAGGAGACCTTTAAATTTGGTCAGAGCCTTTTAAAATTCATTACCTCAAATTACAGAAGAGCTGGCACGTTTTAGCTCAGCATCTTAATGCTTTGAGTCCTGCCAGAATTCCCGAGCTCTGATGTGTACATACTCTGATCTGTGCTGCAACTATGACATTTGAAACCCCAACAAACCAGCGCAATGTCCCAGTCCAAGGGTGGGCTGAGGGGCAGAGCATCCACGTTTTTCCATGTCCCTGTGCTCCCTGGGGTGTAATTTATTCTGGGGAAGTGCAGCCCCATCTCCGAGCCCAGCAGCTCCTGATACCAAAGGAGGGCAGGCAGGGACGAGGAGTGAAGGCACAAACCCAGCCAGGGGCTGAGTGGCTGCACACAGGTTTTGTGTGAGAGATGCTGGATCAGAGGGAGCAGAGGCAAAGAAAATCCAAAGATCCATCATGGAATCCTGTCAGCTCCAGAGGTGAGGAGAGATGCTGTGCAGCAGGCGCACAGCATCCAAAGCAAGCTGGTGCTAAGAGGGGCTCACCCACTGCCAGCGCCCAGGTAATTCTGGCTGCAGGGTAGAAAAATGCTCAGGAAAAAATATCAGAGCTGAGGAAAATACACTAACGTCTAAAGCATTCTTTTCTCTTATGAGATGCAGGATATGCATCAGCTAACTCTTTTCATTTGTTTTAAAACTGATAGTATAAGGAAGCAGATGCTGCTAACCTCAACTGGGTTGAGCTGTCCTCATGCCCATGTAGTCCCAGTGAAACTAATTATTATTTTCAAAGAGCAAGATAATTCTTTACAAAGAAAAGTTAGAATCAAGAACTAGGGAATTTTCAAACATTGCATATGTGGACTCACACTTATCTGCCATGATATTAAAAGAAAAAAGAATGGTTTAACAGTGAGATTAGGGAGAAAATGTGTTTGACACAGACAGGATAACCAGAGAGTGAAGGAGGCAACTGCTGACACTTATTAGCTGGTTTACAAGGTAAAAAGTGCCTGGTAGAAGAATGCTGCATTGTGACAGTCAAAGCAGTAAATCTCTTTAACAATCCCCCAGGGAAAAAAAATCCCTTTGCCATAAAGAATGCAGCAAACAGAAAATGATGATACGATAATGATACGGTGAGAATTACCAAGAAAGCAGAGCAACCTGCAGACTGAGTTAATACTTTGTCTCTAATTGAAAAGCTAAAGAATAATAGTCCCAAAGCCCTGCAATTTAAAGCAAGCTGCACGTTGTGAATGTTTTCTGATAGCAATAGTTGACAAAGGGGCAGCAGAGGTTCACAGAAGCAAAAACTTTCTCTGTAATCAATGTATTGTAGCAGGGAAAATTAGATGAGTTGATGTAGAATTTGGTATTTAATATACCATTTGAACATCATAAATGTAAGGCAATGTTGGCATTGGGGGATCATACTGGCTAATGAAAGCAAAAATTACTCATAGTAGAATGAAGCTAATTTGCACATCATTAATCTTCCTGCCCCATAATTCAAATGCATAATAACAGTAGACTCTGCCCATGTCTCAGCAGAAGCTGAACAACAGTGCTGTTCTGTAATCTCACATTATGTATTCAATTCTTTTGGAGGCAGGGCTGATAATACCAACAATTATTGAAATTGCTCAGTATTGCCTGCGCAGAGCCCTGCTTGTGGTTGCTTTCAGAGCCATGCCTCACTTCAGCCACCTAGATGGATGCTAGATGTCTTCCTTAGAGGAGATAATGTTTCTTCAGATTAAAATCTTCAGACAGGATAATTTACTTGCTTCAGAAAATGTGGGCTTGTGAACGGGAAATGTGTTTTTCTCTGCTGATCTTTTGGAAAAGCTGCTACTTTCTGTGTGAGAGTGGCAGCTTGAAGAGGGCAGTAGGTGCTTCTTCGTGATCCCATATTGTTTTTGCCATCAGCAGAAGAGTTACAACATGAGAACTGAAAAATCACCAAAGCCTCTGCCTCATTTTGTCTCGCGGAGTTGCCAGGGCTGAACTGCCAACAAACTCACCATCTGCTTGGTGCCACCAAGTGTGTTCCCACCTTGGGAAGGCTTCACGCCTGTTGGCGGAGGACAGCCAGGCTGTGTACATCCCGAATGTGAAGTTTGGGATCTGGAGACTGGGTTGGGCTAGATAAGAATGAGACAGTCAGTGGGAAGGTGATTGTTCCGCTCCGCTCAGCGCTGGGGCAGCCTCACCTCGAGTTCTGAGAGCAGCTTTGGGCACCATGATGTAAGAAAGACACTAAACTGTTAGAGAGCATCCAAAGGAGGCCACAACATGGGGAAGGGCCTGGAGGGGAAACCATATGAGGAGAAACTGAGGGCACTTGGTCTGTTCAGCTGGAGGAGACTGAGGCCAGAGCTCACAGCAGCTCTGCACTTTCCTCACAAGGAAGGGCAGGCCCTGATCTCTGCTCTGTGTCACCAGAGACAGGACCTGAGGGAACGGCTGGAGCTGTGTCAGGGGAGGGGTAGGCTGGATATCAGGGAAAGTTTCTTCCCCCAGAGGGTGCTGGGCACTGAACTGGCTCCCCAGGGAATGGTCACGGCCCCAAGGCTGCCAGAGCTCCAGGAGTGTTTGGACAACACTCTCAGGGATGCACAGGGCGGGATTGTTGAGGTGTCTGTGCAGGGCCAGGAGTACTCTGATCCCTGTGGGTCCCTTCCATCTCTGCTGATTCTGTGATTCTATGAGGACAGAGAAGGACCAAAACAAGGACGAGCCGGGGGCAGAGAGGAGTCCAACAGCTGGGCCAGGATTCCCCTCAGCACAAGGGCTGGGAGTGCCAGTCCCAGGCTCGCTGTTTCCCAGTGAGCACACCTCACCTCTCACTGGGTTTGCTTCCCACGGAGCACAACTACCCTTCATCACCTCACCCAGAGCTCTCTGTGGTGGCCCCAAGGCTGATCCCAGTCAGCATCACACAAAGGTTGCAACAAGGAAAGAGTTTCATTTTTTTTCCCAAAACTTCAGGTAACACGCACAGACATACTAAAAGTAAGACCATATCAAAGTCAGAGCAACAGGCAGCCAGCAGTGGGGATGTGTAAAATTGAGGGCATAAAGGGGGATCTGAACTAATTTCCATTACACACATATATGAAGACACACTTTTTAAACATCTGCTCACAGGCAGGTTTTCCACAGGGTGCCTCTGAAGGCCTCTGCACACAGGACCCCCTCCTGGACAGCCCTCCTCCTTCTGCTGCCTCTGCCCCCATCTCTGTTTACTGCCTGCTGCTCACATTTCTTCTGAAACCAGAGCAATTAGCTTTTCACATAGGGCCTCTGTGACATTATTGCCAATGGTATGTACCCATTTTTAAATAAACAGCCTCTTCCCAGTGAACAAATACAAAAATGATTACACACAGACTAGCTTGATTCCAACTGTGCTCAGTGTATCTGCAAATCCAGATACCCGAGCCTCAGGAGGGGATGTAATTAGTGATCACCACAGAAAAGCTGGTTTTACATGAGCAGTGATCAGATGGGAACGCACATGGGCAAGGAAAGCTGCTTGTGTATTGTTATTATTACTATTATTGCAACTTAGTGGCCAGAGCTAGGTTTTCTATACATAGGGTTTCACCAAAATAGCTGTATAAAATTCTTCAACAATAAAAAATGAATTTCCAGTCAACCCGGGAAGAAACATCACCGTTTCTTTCAGCTTGAAAAAAATCCTGTTTAATTTTATAACAGGATAACTAATTTAGAGACCTTTTAAATGCCATAAAGAATAGCTCAATTTTAAAATAAAAATACAATTTCACACTAAGAAGTCAACATGTTTCATTTCAAAACTCATGAAAACCAAGCTCTTCTAGAGATTTTCCATGAAAAAGGCCAGAATCCATACACTCTACAGAAAGTGGAAAAATGCTGATGTGATGGTTAGAGCTTTCTGCAGTTTGTATGCAAAAGCCAGTGTGTTAACTGAGCAAGCTTTCTAAACAATAGCACTCCCTGACCTTGAAGATTTAGGAGTTTTTGGTTTTAAACCTACTTTGGTGTGTACATTGTTCTCTCCAATAAGTTGCAGCTTTCTGATGAACTGTGCTATTTCTAATAAAGGGTATTGGTTAGTTTGAAGCAATTGGTGATTTTTATAGGGAAAAGTTAAATGAGAAACTCTCAGGATATTAAAAAAAAAAATCCGTTTTCAACAAAATTACAAAAGAAAGCATTATATCTTGATGTCTCTATCAAAGGATCCTCCTCATCCTGCAGCACAGGTTTCTGATACTCAGACTTTCTTCTGTGCCTCAGGCAACCACAGACTCAGTGTGAAGGCAGGCAGGGAAAAGAACAGCTAGATCCAACTCTAAAAGCTCAATTTAAAAAACTCCTTCTTTCCTACCAAGTTGAATATCACTGCCTCTCGTTAAACCTCTATAGCTCAACACACTCCACCAGTTCCAAAATTTCTCTGCTTTCACAATTATTGTTCTGGAAAAAAAACCTGACCTCGATTTTAGATACAAAATATCAGTCTGAAGTATTCATACACACATATGAATGCTTATGGTAAAACACAAGCATAAATAAATTAATAAATACATTTTAAAAATCCATGTATGGTCGCACACAAATTGCATAAAGGGCATGTCATGAATTCAGTGTCCTGTTCACTCCAATTTCTAGGTTAGGAATGGGGTCATCTGGATAGCTGTAAGGATTCACAGAATGACTGCCACACTGACCACAAGTGCCTGAGATTTCTGTCAGTCATTACAGAGATCCTGAGAATTCAGGGGGAGAAAAGCCTGGGGCTCCCAGGTTGGAGCTTCTTAGATTGTTGTGATATTTGTCAGCATGTAAACATTTCATTCCTCCTTCCCAGCCATTTCTAAGTAGAAGTGAGTCAGAAAAAGAGCCACACTGAGATATTATTTCTGTGGCACGTTTATAAATACTCAGTTCCGTAAGACTCCAGATTCAGAGAGCACTCCAAAGGATTGTCCTCGTTCAGGCATAAGACATCATCGTGGAAATATGCCTTTGGCTGTGGCAGTGATTTCCCTGGATTACAACTGAGTGCACGCCAACAAGCTGGAAGGGTTCCATAGCATGGGAGTGTAGTGCTTGAGGCATCCAAAGCTGTGCTTTAGCACATGTTCCTGCCTAAATCTACCCAAAAGGGAGTCCTTTTGGAGATGGGGAGATAGTCCTGCAGTGAGAGGAAGCAAACATCATTTGTCGAATGCCAGCAATGCCTCTCACTGTTATTCAAGTTATGTGGAAATTAGAAACCTACAAACTAACAAAAAGTGAACTGAATGTAAACAGTTTCTGATGTTACCTGGAAAATCTCAAAAAATTCAGAAGTAGCAACTCCAACTGCTAACACCTGTTGGAAGGTCTTTAAGTTCATCTGTTTACAAGCTAAAGAAACAGATGTACTTGGATTTTTTTTCGCTGTTTTACTGAAAATTAGGAAAGGAACTGGATAGAACTCAGTACCTAAGCTTTTGAGAGTGAATAGGTTTTGAGAAAGGCCTTTTATTATACCTTTTTCATTTCACAGGCTGAGCACCAGGGACAAGAAGATCAAACAGGCAGAATTTGCTTTGGCTGTGTCTCTATCCCTTTTACCTTTGCCTCTGGTGATGCTGTAGTCAAGCAACATAGAAGCCTGTTTTAAACAGATATTGGAGAAAATATCTATTTGCATGAGAAATTTGATAAAGTACCATGATTAGCTCAGCTATAATATGGGATTATGATTCCAGGCACATTTCAGCCTCACTGTCAGGGTGATTTCTCTCTACAGAAGAGACTTATTTTTCTGTTGCACTAACAAAACTAAAGAAATCCAGAATAGAAATGAGTAAAAGATTAACCCACTGTAAAGCATTGTCTTACAGCAATTCACTTCAAGACCCCATTTCCAGCTAAATTAGTTTTAATTTCTTAATTAAGTAGTCAATCACAGAATTTCATTAAAAAGAAACATGCCCCTAAAATATATTTCCCTTTCTTTTTAAGACTCCCAGTCACTCCCTCTCCATTGGCAGGAGACAGTAACACATTAAGGATTTGAACTTCTTGGCCACGTCTGTGTGCAGATCCCACCCTCCCCACCAGCTCACATCTCAAGTTGTGGACAACCAACCATGCATACACCCTTCCCACGGGTACACAAATATTCAGCACGGTGTTCCTTCACTGGGCTCTGTGTTGCAACATGTCATTAATGACAGTTCTCTCACATGTTCAGAGTGATTCTTGCCCTGTGGTGTAATTTATTATTTCCACTTCCTCTTCACTATTCTGAGAGCACATGTCATAGCTACTCACCTCTTATGTCTCAGCTGAAGTTTGAAGCTGCCTGTGAAGTATCAATGAAATCACAGCAACAAAGTTTTGGAGAAAGTGGCTGGTTGATTAAGAAGAGTTAGGCTAGCTAAATGTGTTGGGGTTGGCCCATGGAAAACTAAAAGGCATGTAAAAGTAACTTTAAAGATAAACTGGAGAACTGCAAAATAGGAATACCACTGGAGCAAATGGAATGGAACAGAGCAGAAGAAAATTTTGATAAAATATCCAGTAAAAACAGAGCAATGGTGCAGTTTGTCCCATGGAATGGCTCTGCCCTCTCTGCTGCAAACCTCTAGCACAGAGCAACTCAACAGGCTGTGTCAGGAAACAATTCTGTCATGGTGGGGTATAATATAAAGATATATATGTATGGGGAATGTGTGTTGCATAATTTTATCCTGTGGTGAATTCCTCTAAGCAGGCCCTGTTCAGAGGTGGAAAGCCCTGAAATAACTCAATGAGTAGCAGGCAGGTGTTGTCATTTGGGTAGCTTAAAAATTCAGTGTAACCTGGATAAAAGGTAAATGAAGAAGAAGGTACAACAATCGTTCTTCTTCAATGGGTTGCCAAAACCTAACATGGACATAACATGCATGAGCTACTGTGAAAAAAACTACCTCAGGCCAAACCAATACACACCTACCAGATCAGCTAACTGCATTTCTGAAGAACTTCAGGGGCCTCAGGAAAAAAGAAAAACGGAAAAGGATTTGTTATGTAAAGTGCTTGTTCCTGGGAATTACCAAACAAATATAAATGACAATGGGGAGCTTGGCAGTGGTTAAACACTCCCGGGGAGTCCTCCATCTTTGCCATTTGGATCCTGAAAACAAAGCTTATAAATTGGAGAGCAAATGAACACACTTGTCATAGAAGAGGGGAGCAATGATGTGAGGCTCGGTGGCTGCCACAGCATGGCTGGAAAATTGGCCTCATACCATGCCAGGAGCTGCTGCGTGCCCCAGAAAAAGGAGAATATTGCTCAGTAATTAAGAGGTGGCTCTCATTCCACATGTAGGATTTTGACTGGTGGGGGAAGCTCTATGAGTCCCTCTGGCAGTCAAGTGGCCCAGAAGAAGAGATTCTGCAATCCCTTCTTGGAGGTAAATGTTCTTTGGGATTTTTCCCTCTGTCCAACAAGGTGTTCAGCCCCATTCTACACATTTTGTCATCCAACAACTGCGTGGTTATGGAGATCAACTCAGTTGTGTGTTTGCTGCCTGTCTGCATCCCTCCTTCCATGAGCACCAGCCTCCCAGCCCCTTCCTCAGACATCACTGACGTTTCTGCTCCCCCTCAATAGCTGTCATCTGCCAGATCCATCCAGAGATGCTGAGAAATCGAATGTGTCCCCTCCAAATTGCCCTTTCACTGCTGAAACTGGCCTACAGGTTTCTATTTTCCCCACAAAAATACCCTTTGGAAAGGTTTTTGACCAGGCATTTAAATGCCTCTAAAAAATAAATATTTTATTCTCCTCAGTCCTCCTCCTTTCATGGAGGAGAGGGGCTGAAAATGAAAAAGTTCAGTTCCCTTTATTAAACACCTGGATCATGAAGGGAACAGACAATGAGGAAGGGTTTTTTCTCTGCAGGGAAAGGAAGAGAAGAAGCAGAGGAAAAAAAAGCAGAGGAAGTAGACAAGAGAGCAACAATAAAAATAAAGCTATTTTGCATGATTTCACATTAATTTTCCTATAATAGGCAAACACAGCATTTCAAAGTAAGTTTTCCTCTAGAAGCCTTTCATTAAGAACAGTCTCATTTCTGTTCCTAATAGACTACATGTAAATAGGGTTTTTTTATTTTCCAACAGTTTATAGCTAGTTTATTTATACTTGTGACATAGCAGTTTAGCTTGTTATGCTTGATTAAACTGGCTTATGGCTTCATTCTTTTGTGCTTGATAGTTCTGGCATTAACTGATCCAAAAAGAAAATTGCAACATGAGAGCAGAAGAAGCAAGTTATCCTAAAAAGAAACTGAATAAAACATCTGATATGCACCCATAAATATGAGACTATCCTTCCACCATGCTATAAAATGGCAATATTGCACCAGCTATAAAAGGTGCACTTTGGTTTCAGGCTTCCTGCTTTTCTGAAGGATGAGCAGGACAGCATCCTCCTGCTTCCCCACATCCACTTGTGTACCAGGCCTCTGGGAGAATGCTCATTTTTCTGCTCCAGAAGGAGTTTCCTGGCATAATTACCAGATGTTCTGCATTAGAAAGATGTATTTTGTGTGACCAGTTCCAGATAGATTGGTCTGTCTTTTCAGGTATAAACAGGCAGAGCTACACAGACTGCAGTGATGAATCACCTTCTTCACCTCCACTTTCTAAGAGTCACAGGCAGGTGTTTCAGGCTATGACCAGCTCGAAAATAAATGAAGGCACATAGGGAGAGGGCTGCTAGGTCAATGTGTGCTGCACTGCTTCTATTGTGGTTGAATTTTGGATACCTTTGACTGGCACTTTCCTATAGTGAGTCATTAATCTCATGCTGAACTCTTGGGGTTTTTATTACTCACAGTTGCCATCCAACTGCCTCCCAGAAAAATATCAGCTGCAACAAGGTCTGTCTCTGGGGCCATCCATGAAGTGTTGGGCACTGTCCTCTGCTCTGGGCATGGTCAGGATGGGGCAAAGTAACCTTAATCTACATTTCCCTCTCAAAAAGACTGCTTTGTTGTAAGATGTCCTTGCCTATTTTAATCGACTACAGTTTGGCAAAAGAAAGGAATATCAGCCCTGACATAATTTTGATCTCATGGCAAACAGGAAACACAGTCAGACATGCCTGTATTAAGTTCCTTTAGGAAAAATTCCTATAGGATATGAACTGTAACAAAAAATAACAATCCTGCTTTGGCAAAACCTGGCTAACATGGTTAAATAATTTTTTAATTACATAGTTGGTTCCTGGAAAAAAACTGTTGAAAACAGGGTCAGTACCTTTAGGAGTCTTTAAATAGGCAGTAACTCGATTAAATTACAAGTGTCCTTCCTGGGTAATAAAGTGCAAAACTCTTGCAACTGAATCTTCTCTCTCCTTCGGCTCTAGGGAGGCAAAGTGGCAGAGCATCATCCAGCAGTCTAAAGAGGGAAGATATTTGTGGAAAAGGAACAATAACACTCCTGCCCTATGACTAGAGACAGGTCTAAAGAAAGCCAATTCTTGTCAAGCAACCTTTTGCTGACCCAAAGCACAAACTGCTGGCAAAACCTTAGGGAAGGTAACAGCATCCTAGGAGTTACACAGATTTGGAATGAACACGCAACCAGCCAGTGTGGGACAGCCCTGTCCTACACTTGTGGTGACACACTCAGCCAAACCCGTGGGCTGTCCCCTCCCTCGTGCCACGTCAGTAGTGCCACAGGCCAGGGTTCACCCAGCTGGAGGATGAACACCAGACAGGACCAACTTGGGTTGCTGTGGTCTCACAAAGACCCTTCCACACGCAGCTCCAGGGCTCAACTCCAGAGCCTGAGGTTCACCCTGTGCACAGAAAGGAGAGCAACACTACTGAGTACTTCCATCAAATTATTTTATGTAACCTTACACAAGGATTGTCACTTAAAAATAAAGGCAGAAATTCTCAGGTAGTGAGATATCTTCTCATCACGTTCTAGCACCTATACTGGCATGTTATTATCAGCCAGGATGAGAGCAGAGGGATATAACCCCTTGTTCCAGTTGCACCACAGTACCTGGGGTTAAAGCACTTGGAGGGAGGGATGATTCCTACTTTAAAATATCAACAGAGGCATGAAGAAGACACCTGCCTCTCTTCAGCCCCACAAAAGCTCTGGGAGAAGTTCACAACAGCAGCAATGTCAGAGATGCCTCTTTTCACATCCACGCTTTTCTCTCTTTCCCTGCCCCTGCCTCCCCAGAGCACCAGAGAGGGAAGCACAAGGCAAAGCCAGGCAAAATGTAAAGATCTGCAGCCAGATTCTGCATCTTTGTGTATTTATTGACATGGTGTAGGATTCGATGCAAAGCTTAAGGGGGCGGGGGGGAAAAACAAAGCCCAGAAGAAAGGAGAAAAATTGCATACAAATAAGTGATAATGGCATTAGAATCTGAGTGGGAAAGAAAGGTTAGCAGCTCCACACCTCTTTTTTGTTTGTTTGTTTGTTTAGGGGTTTTGTTTTGTTTGTTTGGGTTTTTGTTTTGTTTGTTTGTTTGTTTGTTTTAATAGCAAGGCAGCGGAGTATCCTTTGAAAGCAGATAAACCTGGATATTTCTATTATGAATTATAGAGACCACACCCTTAATGGTATTATTTTTCTAGACCCGTTATCTGAGATTTATTCTCACCTACTTGAGGCAATCGTTGAAGAATTAAAAAATACAACTCAGTCACTGCTTCAAAGGCTTTTTTTTTGGCTTTTGGTTTTTTTCCCCCCTTGGGAATACAAAGAAACCACTACCTCCATGGCTCTTCCATGGTAATTATCAGGAATATACTTCAGACACTGGAATCTGGAAAACAGACAAAAAAGGCTGGAAGTGTGACCACTGTGCCTTAAAAAAAAAGTAATCTTCATAAGGTGGCTGTCTCAGTTGTCTTGCTCAGACTTCACAGGATTTCCAGCCTTATGATTTTCCCAGGTTTGAAAACATTTAAAGCAGGATGCAAAGGTTTCTGCTTCTGCCTGTATTGCATATCGTTGGACTGCCTCAATTTCTTGTTTTCAGGGGGTTGTTTTCATAGCTGACCTCTACTGGATTTGACAGATTCATGGTCTCATGTCTCAGTGCACAACCACCCCATCACTGCCAGGCAGGAGATTCTACCCAAGCAGATCCATCCTCCAAGTGTCTAGCACAGAGCAGCTCTGTTAGAGGTGCTGGTTTACCTCAGTGCTTTTTTTTTTTCCTTTTGCAAATTAAAGGATATCTCTGCCTTGATATGTAATCACAGATAAATGCAGATTTGCAACGAACTATAGTCTTTCTGGCAAACCCCCACCCTCATGGAAAGTTCTTTAATTTAGCATGCGTTTGTTCAGATTTTCACTTCTCATATCATAAAATGATTCCTGAAATGTCTCATTTAGAGGATTATTCACCATTTAGTCATTATGTTCATTTGGGCACTTCAAAAAGGGATTTTATACAGATTTTCTCATGCAGGAAGGCAGATGACTGCGTACACACACCCTCCATAAACACTGTCAGAAACTACAGAGAGCTAAGAAACAGCACTATAAAATGAAAAGTAGCAGGGTCTAAAAAAAACCTTGAAAAACAGGTTATGCAGCAGCATCTCCCCAGAGTCCCCTTCCCTCTGCAGGAGCAGTGCCTGCCCCTGCCATGGGGCTGTGGTGGGACTTTGTCCTGTGGAGACCACCCTTGGCCACCCCTGTTTGCAGCATGTGGCACGAGGAGCACCTCACCCTGGCTTTTCTTGCTATGAAATCAACCTAGTTTGCAAAGCACCTTCCTTTTTTTTTAAATAAAAAAAATCTTCATTAGAAGGCCGCAAGCTAAAACAAGCATTAAAACACATCCTCACAGAAAGATAAATACGAAATTAAACTCACAGCAATTGGATTACTAGGGCTGTCAAATCACAGAAAGAATAATTTCAGAGAGGAGCATACCTCCAGCTATTAGTTAATTTTCCAGTATACTAATTCAGGCTATTTGTTGATGGATTTTGCCATGTCTGATTACCAATCAGTTAAAAACCAAACCCATTGCTTGGAAACTACTGGTTGTCCACAGCCATTTCTCCAAAGATAATGCAAGCAGGATTTCCATAATCTGCTTGCTTCAGCTCCCCGATAGACAATTAATTTTTAAACCACTCATGCTGGATTTGCTGCTATGCTTGGATGAGAGGAAATCAGACATACTGGAAAGTAATAAGGAAATGTCTTCGTTCGTGGTCCAACACTCTTTGCTTCGTGCAAATATGGCTAAGTACGCAAAGAGGCTGCCACTGAACAGTCAGCCCAATTATCTGCAGATAATCAAAAATAGCTTATGAGCAAAACTGGAGTGAGCTTTTCATGCTGCTACTAGGATTGCAAAGAAGCGTTTCTTGATTGGACTGGCTCCAAGCCAGCAACAAATGGATTTTCTGGAGCCACCAAGTTTATGATGGATTTTGTTCCAGAGGGAAGCTGGAGGAGGAGGAGGTGGGATTGCCTCCCAGATGCGTGTCCGTAGCTCTCCCTGTAATGGGTCAGCACCCCGGTGCCCACACTCCTCCCTTCCTTCCTTCCATTTGTGTCCCACGGATGGAGTCTGTCACTCTCACAAGCACTCAGTGATGATCCTGCCTGGTCTAGGAGCTGTTTTGGAAGGCATCCATGCAGCATCACCCCCGACAACAGACTATGTATTTTGAAAAGGATTTTCCAACTTGCTCTAATTTGGTTTAACTCCCACTGAATTCACAGCTAAGTCAGTGGTGGGAGTCTTGAAAAAAGAACACCCACGGGCCACAGAAAGCACCAATTTTGGACAGTGTCAATGCCTCCTCTGGGTAGAGGAAGAAGGAGGGAAGGCATTGCCTGCTGGGCACACACTCCACCTCTCCTCGCACACAATCACTTCTGACAGATCTTTATTCTTCTGCCCTCAGCTCTGTGTGGTCACCTTGTCCTGTGCGTTACCACCAGTGCTGTCAGCATTTCACGCCCCATTTTGTAGGAACAACCTCACAAGGAACAAGGCAGTGAGAAGTCAGAGAACAGAGAATTTTCCAGCATGCTCAGTGAGGTTGTTTGCTGATGGATTTTGATACACTTGCTTGCCAAGCCTTTAAAAAATCTCTTTGGAAGTACTGTCTGCCCGCCAGCATTTCCCCAGTGGGTATTGTCCTGAGCATTTATGTGACAGCTTATTTGCAGCTGGGCTCCAGCAAAGACACAGGCCACCTGTCTCAGGCTCTGCACCAGCAGAAGCAGCACAAGCTGGGACCTCAGAGCTGGCATTAAAGCACACCACGCTCAGCCTGCTGGCCAGTGAGCCCTTTCCTCCAAGGGACACAGACCTGAAGGTTACCAACCATCCATCAGAGTCATGTTTTCTCACCTGTGTTACTGTGTCCTTCTGCTGTCAGCATCTTCTTGGAAGGTAAGACAAGAACTGTGAGGCTGTTGAGGAAACACAAACCTTCCCTGTGCACCCTCCAGCTGTCCCCCCAGTACCAGCCAAGTTTCTTCCTCCTCCAGCCTACCTGTGCCTGCTTGCTCTCCTCCTCCAGGTAAAACTCCAATCCACTTCCCTCCTTGTCCTGCCACGACTCACAACTGTCATGGGGTCTTTACTGCTCCTCCTCACAGGTCACTTCCTCAGAGAGGCTGCCACCTCCCCTCACCCATGGAAATAGAGGCTCTGGGCAGGTTTTACTCTGCCCAGGAGATGGCAAATGACTGTGGAAAAAGAGGTACAGAAAATGATAGCCCCTCACCCCACCGGGGGCTCTGGCAGTTCCACTGCTGAGAACAAGACAGGCTGAGCAATAGAAAACTGACAAGCCCTGATTAATAATAAAGTCATAATAAAACCATGCCAGCTGGCAACAGCATCGTCTGTCAGCAGGGCTGGATTTGCGCGGAGGGAGCCTGCTGTCATCTGGGTCTGGAGAAACACGGAGCCCCGCAGGAATTGTGGAGAGTGAGGATGTCCCCCCACCCTCATCCTTGTCAACAGAAGTCCCACCCTGCACCTACAGACAAGTCACAGCACCTGATACACTGCTGGCTGTGCTGGCCACCCATTTGGGCAAGGAACTCACTGGACTAATGGTCTGCAGAAGGCAAAAAAGACTGGGCTCACACTGAAGAACTCAGTGCTCTTACTGACTCCCACCCTCTGAGCCGGGCACAGATGGGTTCACAGAAGACATACCTTGGCAAATGGATTTCACATGCAAGATGTGTAACAAGGGGCTGATGTGTGAAACATGCACAGTGATTCACTGCTACAGAGTGATATTTATTAGAGAAAAAAGGCCATTTTAAAGACACAGCCACGCCTTGGGATCACATACAAGCACAGTCTGCAGGACTTTGTGTTCCTCAGGTATCACCTGTAAACAGTCTCAGGCCAGGTCTTTGGGATGCTCAATGCATCAGCTCAGCTAAATTGCAAGGAGGTAGCTGGGCAGTAGTTCCACATTGCCACACCTCTGGTAAAGCTGAAAGAGCATTGCAAGAGCAAATCACTTGGGTGCAAAGCCTTGCCCTGCTTGCTGAGCATGCCAGACCTGTCCAGGTGAGACAGCTCCATGGAGCACTTTTGCCTGAAATACACTATGATGTTTTCAATAAACTGCTTCAAAGAAGAGAAAAATATTCAATGACTACTTACCTACAGAGACCTGAAGAATCCAATTCTTCTGAGGATCCCTTCACAAGATGACCATCCTTAATATGATCAAGCTGGTAGCTTTATCAGTACTTTAACATTCATGTTTGTGTATGCTCACTTCTTATTAAACACTGCTTGCATTTATTGAACCTGGTGATAGCTGGTATTACACCTAATAGCCTAATCTGTGTAGATGTTAAAAGTTTGCAGAACCTACTTTTGGGGTTTTTTTGCAATAAAGCCTGAGATTTTTATGTTTTCCTAATTCTAAAATAAGGGGAGGAATTATTCCAAAGGGCATATTAAAAGAGAATGAAAAAAAAAAAAAAGTTGTACCAGCTGGAAGGAGATTGTGGCTTTGGAATATGAATCAATTTTCTGGATTTCATATTTCTTTTTCTGCTCACACACTGGAGCTGCCTTTTCCCACCTCCGCTCAAGAGAACAAGTAGGGACACAACTTCTACTTTATTTTTTTTATTATTTAAAAAAGT
This sequence comes from Daphoenositta chrysoptera, assembly GCA_013397915.1. NCBI lineage: Eukaryota > Metazoa > Chordata > Aves > Passeriformes > Daphoenositta > Daphoenositta chrysoptera. The sequence goes on from VZRO01006708.1 coordinate 39,671, forward strand.
TTTGGTATAGCAGATGACACAAAATGTGTTAGCTGCCCACTTCTGCAGAGATGCACAGTGAACTTCGGTAACACACTGTGAGCTGAATTAAATTGTCTGCCAAAAGCAAGCAAACTTTTCTAGACAATCTGTTATTTGACACACTGCAACCAGTAAAGCCTGTTGGACCATCTGCTCTGCATAAAGTGCAGGGTACATGTTTTACATGGTTCTAAACTTAGCAGCAAGCCAGAGTCAACATTTCCACAGTGGGGATCCCCTACAAGAAATTCTACCAACAGCTCTTGCCCTCTTGGCTTCGTGTCCAAGATCCAGGAAAATCCCTTTCCCCCTATTTCCACCTGTCCACTGCCAACCTGACACACCCAGGAGAAGCTAAACTGCTGCACACACAATTCCTACCAGTGGGCATCCAGAAATCCCCTGTACAACCACAAAAAAATCACAGGACATGACAACTGCACCAGAGGAAGCTGACCTGTTGCAGTTCTCAAACACTCTGAAAATTTCAAACCCTCCCTATTCAACATCTTCCTGCCAAAAACGGAACACAGCCAGGAAAACTACACTCAGACAGACACACGTATCCCAGCTGCCTTGCATCAAAAGGTAAAAGGGGGAAGGAAAATTAGCTCATTACTGGATCAGGCTGTACTTCTGCAGCCCTAATACACTGGCTCAGTCAAAATGTTATCTGCTATCTTTGATATTTTTTTAATGTTGGACAAAGGTAAAGAAATTCTTCTTGCACCACTGAGAAATATTTTAAATTCTTATACACAGCAGCCAGCTTGTGTTTCCAGAGTTTTTACACAGCATTTTTGCATTCCAAATAGGGCTTCTCTACCCAGTACCTTCCCAGTGACATCCTGGCAGCTCTGAGCATGGAGAGGGGAAGGAGCTGTTGGACCACCTGTGTCAGCAGCACAAGGGGGGCACAAAAGGGAGGAAAATTGGGGTGGACAAGGAGTCAGAATGCCAAAATACTGAAATACGTAGGGGGAAGCACACACAGAAAAAACGGATGCTAGAATGAAGCTGTAAATTGATGTTTGTTCCATAATTTTAGTCGGTGTGTCTGCAGAATACCTGACAAAATATAAATATCTGACTGCACTAGGAGTCTTTATCGTACTATGACACAAACTATCCAGACCTTTTCCTATTTTATAACAGAATTATGTTCTTTAGATGCATTTAGGGTCAGATCACATGCCTGCAATAGTATTTCTAGTAAAAACATCCACAACAAGAACCACTTTGGTACTTGTGGCTTTTTTACACTGTGCATTTAATTTTTCCTGGCTTTTGATCCTTGAAAGTCTGACTAGTGCTGTGTTTACAGAATTTGAAATATTTACTATGTTCTCTTGAGGCTAGCAAATGGATTATGTGACAGGTGGTCTTGAAAGACATCTAACCCCAGCGACAAACCAGACCTCATCACCCCCCTGGACTTCCCACCAGGAAAAAAAAATTAAAAAAGAAAAAAAAAGGAAAAAGAACATATTTTCATTACACCACTAGCATTTCAGATCATATATTTCAACTTCCCATTTACGAGCAAGGCACAACTCTGTAGCTGGACTCCATTCCCCAAAGGAAATTGAAGCACCCCACTGCCACAGGACGTGTGCTCCTTGCAGCCCAAGAATGATCTCGGTGCAGACTGCAGCTCTCTGGAGCAGGAAATCCCAATGGCACCTGGAATACAGTGCAGGGAACAGCATGAAGCACCCTGACTGCAATTCCCCAGCATTTCATGACGGCAGATTTAGGGAGCTCCCATCTAAGCATCCAGTTACGGTTCTACAGATAAAACTAATCAGTTTCTGACCAAGTTTCTCCATTCTCCTCTAATATTTAGCAGCTATTCCACATTATTTTATTGGCTCCCTGCTAAGGTGTGTGAAATGCATTACATGCAGTCTGCGAAAGGGCATAAATGGAAAAAATCCTTAGTAACTTTAATTTTAGCCAGTGGCTGGAGCAGAATGACTTATGGGGCTCTGGTTCTAAAGGAATGACATGGGAGAAAAGGCTTAGAAAACTAAGGGGAGAAGTGAATGGCAAAGGTATCCTGATGCACCTCGTTCAAATCAAAAAGCAAAAAACCTAGAGGTGGTTTGTTGTGTTTGAGGGTTTTTTCCTTATTTTTAAGTTCTAGAAAGCACAGTTGGTTGATGGAGAAGATGGGACAGCAGAGATGTGCCAGTCCTCAGTACTGCTGTCTTGATTTCATTATCTCTTGTCTCAAAACTCATCTCTCCATACCTCAGTCTTTACATCCTGTTCACAGTCTCACCATCCTAGAAAATTTTGAATGGCAGAGGAAACCCACCCATCTCCACAGAGAGCAGAAAGGCTCATATGCACTAATTTGTTTCCTCCAAAGTAACACTTTCATCTAGTCTTTATTAAAATATTAAGTGACTAGAAAAAAAAAAATCACTTGTGGAAAAACTGACAATGGCTTTTATTCCTTGGGGAAATTTTAGCAGCCTGTAAGAGAACAGCAAGGTCCCTTCATACAGACACAAACACAGCTCACGGAGAGCCCATGGAGAGGAAGAATTTGAATGAGCTGCTTTCATGGTTTGAAAGCCTAATTGCCAAAGAGACTTACAGAAGCCACTGTGGGGATGGCTCCCTGCAAGAAGCAACACGATAGAAACCCGTGGAAAAGAAGAAGGGAAGGGGAAAAATGAGAAGGAAGGAGAGGATAAACACTAAGAATAGGCACTCCCACCCATCAAGCAGGTGGAGGCTGCTGGCATTTTCCATCTGGAGTTCCTCTGCCCCATTGCACAGCAGCAAGGGCCTGGCTCCAGGGCTGCAGCCACATGAGGTGGGTGACTAAAATATCAGTGTAATCCTGACAGGACTAGCTCCCAAGGAGGAGAAGGGGGTTTGACAGCAGGGACAGCTCTCCAATTCCCTTTCTCAGCCTTTACATGCAGTACCAATCTCAGTCGGTGGCTTGATGCTGTTAATAAAAACTTGTGTGCATCTGCATTCCCCTAAAGTCACCCTGCCCCTTCCACCTGCTCTCCTCTCCACACAGCCCTGCCACTCCACCTCCAGAAATATGTCTTTCTATGGATGAGTCTGGGTGTTTTGGAAAGACTGGATGATGGAAAGATGACAGCAAGCAGGATTTAGGAACCCTTCAGATCTGTTCCACTTCCCAACTACTGCCGTGACCCAAAGCCACTGCGCCACTTACCTGTGGGACAGGGAAAGCAGCAGAAGCTCCTGTAGGGCTTTGGAAGGGACGTTAAAGATCATCCAGTTCCCACATCCCTGCTGTGGGCAGGGACACCTTCCACTAAACCAGGTGTTTGAATATTCTTTTGAGCTCTGTCACTTTACATTTATTATTAAAACTGTGCCAAGACTGTGGCTACGTCTCAAATGTAAATAGTGCACTTGTATCCTACACCAATATATGGAGCGGGTGTCTGTATGATGGATTAGTAAAAATCCACAGCATGTTTTAGGAATCAAACACAGACTCTTTATCAAAGTATTCAGACACGTCGAGTGTATTATAAATTGTCTCTCAGCATAAAAAGCAGATTAAAGCATTAAGTTTTGGTCTCACCATGTTTTTGATTAACCATCAATTTTTTCCCTGTATGTTTTCAAAATAATGACTTGTTTATTACAGGTTTAGGCAAGCTGGTGTTGGAAAGGGAATATGACCCTTTCTTTTATTAAATATCAAGATCTAGACTTCCCCTGCTGGAAGTACAAGCACTAGATTTATTTATGCCAGAGGAGTGGAACACAAAACTCAGAGCACACAGAGAAAAATCCAGCAGTTTCCTTGAGCAGTAATAACCAACTAACCAGGGCAGCACCACCTAATCCTCCCAGCACTGGTGGCTTTTTCCTAGCCCAGGTCGTATGCCTGGAGTCACACACTGGAACTGACTTCTGACCACCAGCACAGGGCAAGAGGTTCAGGATGGCTTCCCAGGAGGAAAAGGCCACTCTGCAACCAAATCACTGCCCAGCCCCTCCTGCCCCCTCATCCCTGCTCTTCACAAGCCTCATCCTGGGTGTGGCTCAATCTGCTCAATAACAATTCATTCTACAACGAATGCATGTCCTATGTGCAGTGTTACAGCAATCTAAAATTCTGTGAAGCAAGAACAAACTTCTCAGGTCTCCCAGCTGATTCTTGGAAGCCCATTAAGGAATCAAGCAAGGTGCCTATGGGGACTTGCAAATGAAAGAACCAAGTATTCTTTACTCAAATTGTCTAGGACAGCACACACAACTAACATTTGCTGGGGAATCAAGTGATTTTGGTAGCTCATTGGCACCACACATTGTATTTTTCCCTGTAAAAATGTCCTGAGCTAATTCTTGGTAGCAAAAAGGGAAGCAAAAGGGAAGTTTGCACAGCTCTGTCCTCCTGCAGCTGTGCAGCATTACCATTTTCAAAAGACTTATCAGCACTGCTATCTAAGGAACTTCCCTGGGCTGTGTGATCCAAAGGTAGACACAACAAATTCTCCTCTGTAAATGTCAGCACTCACACTCAGCGAGCTCTGGTTTCCCGTTAACACAGATGGAGGATCAGACCAGAGATCAAATGTCAGTTACTCACGGCAGAAAATTAAATCAGTTTAGATGGAAGCAAAAAAAACCACTGAAACTTTTTTTTTCTCCCTAATTATATCTCTAGTTTTATGCAACATGACATAAGTTTACGGTCAAGGGAGTAAATGGAGGTTTTGAAAGGAGTTCTGATTTACATCCCCCAAGAAAGACCGAGGGTGACCATTAATGAATTGTGGCTACCTTGATGCATCCAGAGGAAACTGCTGGAAGGCTGGGGATGAAGGCTGGGCAAATTCAGCTGCGAGAGCCTGAGGAGTTTGAGACGACTCAGGGAAAAGGTCCCCATCATGGGACACGACAGACTGGTCAGGCACAAAGGGTCTCAGCTTTCCTGGGCACTGACAGGCAAATTAAACATTAAGGGCCAAGGAAATATGCCCTTTTCACATGACACAAGGTGGTGATAGCTCAAAGTTGGACTCAATGATCTTTGAGGTCTTTTTCAACTTTGATGATTCTGTGACTCGGCTGTCAGAGGCGGTGGGAAGCTGAACTCACTGCCCCCACCCGTGGTGGCCTCTACCTGCACCAGCCGCAGAGCCCAGCCAGCACCTGCCCCCCTCTTACTGCAGCCAAGTGCAGGCATGTGACTCCCTCTCACAGCACGTTTGACACGGGGATCGGCATCCCTGCTAGCCAAAGTTGGTGTCAGGCCTACACCTGGAACTGGACACGGTTTGGCACTGGCTTAGCAAGGAAATAAGGGTATCTTTCCACAGCTGGGCAGGAGAACCCCCTGTTCCTGCACAGTCTCACACCAGCATGTTGTGCTGAGTGCCTTTTCCATATTCGAGCAAATGAGCACGGAAGCATTTATCAAACACATGGTAAATTCAGATTTCATTTTTGCTACCTATTCATTTGGTGTCCAATTCCTATCCTCTTGTCTGACAGCCGCTGGCCACCTCTGTAAAGAGGGTTTTGAGCTTCACGTATGTCTCAGCCTTCCCACTCTGGAAGGTCTTTCTCCTCTCTAGTTTCCCAAATGACGTCCCGAAGCAGGAAAATGGGGAGGATGCCACAACTTTCAAATTCACCTTCAGGAGCAAAAAATGCTGAGTCCAAAATAAACACACATTTAATTTCTTTGCAGCATTAGCAGGGCTCAGAGAAAACAGAAGGCAGGGTCTGGAACAAGAGTTACAGCCCCAGAATTACACAGGACACTGGCTGTGGACACACATTTACAGTTGCTCAGGCTGTGTATGTGAAACCTTGCATGAACAACATATTTGCTGTACAATGTTAACACAGCAAGTGTCGAACACCAGTGCATGCCCAGAAACAGTGGCAAATAGAGCTAGGAATCCAAAAATCACACCAAGGCCTGCTAGGGAAACAAACAAACAAACAAAAAAAGCAGCTCAAGCTCTTGGTCTTGTTCTTCATGCCTCTTTGGTCCTGTATTTGGAGTACAAGCAATACAGAACCCGCATTATAGCCTTCGTATCTCCGTTCACAATATCTGTGGATACACAAACCAGAGACAACAGAACCAGATGGGAAGTATTAGCAATACCTGGAGCAGGATGAGACTGCACCTGCCAAAGACAATTTCCCACCTTCCCCCAGTTATAATGTGAAATTGGACAATTGAATTGTGACAGGAAGCAAAATAGTAACTACAGAGGTGGAAACTAATAATGTTTAAAATTAACTTGAGGAAAAGGGACTTTTGCTGCACTCTCTTGCTGGAAGACAAAGGCAAACAATGCAGAGTAAGAAATAATTATTCGCTAGCAAAGAACAGAGTAGATAATTTATTAGGGCTTTATCTTGATTTTTTAAATGATTATTTTATGCCAGGAATCATGTTGGAATTACCTGACACTTTTTTTTTTTGTTGTTGTAATATTTCCATCATGTTTTCCTGCCACTGGCTGTGTTGTTTTCTGTTTGGTTGGGGTTTTTTTCATTTAGTTTTCAGCTTCCTTCTTCTTGGCTATATCAACTGCTCTTGTATTTAAAAATTGCAGTGGGAGAAGGTAATGGATTCAGAGTGTTTACTGTTCTTACGGTGCTGTAAATCACTGGGTGAAAGACTAACAAAGAAACACCAGTAAAATGAGATCGTTGAAGAGTCTAAATAGTGTGGCTGTAGCAAGGATCCCTAAATCATATTAAATTCACTCACTAGCTGAGGATTTCCCCTGTGAAGCTAAAGGACTCGTGGATGTTGGCACCAGTATTTCTTATACTGATCAACTCTGTGTTTGAGGCGGTGCAGAATAGCCAGAGGGGAAGAAGGAAAGCCCAGATTTATTTATCCCTTTTCACACAAAAGGTGGATCTCAGCATGGAGATCTGAGCCCACACCGATTACTCTGTTAATGTTAGCATAAATAAAAGCTCTTTAGCTTTCCAGGCTCCTAGCTCTGTGCAGCACAGCAAAAAGCCCACAATTCATGAATGCCCAGCATGCAAACCACTGACATCACCAAAGTATTAGTGGGAAAAGAGAACAAAAGGAAAAACAAAGGAAGCCCTAAATCCTCTCTCTTTCCCTCTCCATGATGCCATGGGTTATGTACCCAACAAATGCTCCCTCTCACAAATGACTAACAGCTAGAGCTAGAACTGAAATATTCTAATTTTAATAAAGATTTGTCTTCCTTTTTCAGCAACAAACTTGTAGAGAATGCTGGGATTATATGCCCTGCAAGAGGTCAGCACCACTCATTAATTAACCACATCCCTCATCCCACCAGGAGCTGGCACCAAATTTTTCTGTGGAGTATTTTAATTGGAAAATTGGACCTGTCCAAATGGAGCTTTTTCGTTTGCTTGTTTGGGTTTTTTTGGTTGGTTTTTTTTTTGGGTTTTGTTTGTTTTTTTTTTTTTTGTGGTGGAGAAAGAAAGAGGAGCATGCATGTACATTTATTCAGTGATGGAAGCATTTGCTTGGATAAAGGAGACCAAGATCCAGGTCTGACCCAGGCATAAGAGCAGCTAAAAACCTGTAATTTTTATATTCAGGAGACTGACCTACCACTCTTTTGGGTCTGAATAGAGTGATCAGTGTTTCTGATTTTCCAGACATATTCTTCAAGGTATCTTCCCACAGAAACAAGCTTGCTTTTACTGCACTGAAAGTTTTTATGAGACAGGAAAATAGCTTTGCCTCCAGCTCAGCTGCTGTAATTTCCCTAGGAACTGTCACTGGTTTAAATCTTTAACAAATACTGAATTACTAAACACTTTAAGTTTAGTGTAAAGTTACTAAACTTATAATAATCCAACTTTTTTAGTATAGAAATAATGATTTTTTAAAAAAAATCTTATTACCTCTACTATTCATTCTGCATGAGGAGCTGTAGGGCAGCTGAAATGTGTCAGTGTCATTTCCAGAACCTGCTTCCTGCAATTATCCAAACTTTTGCTAAGCTGGGGTATTAGCAATTCTATTCCAAGTAAGTTTGCATGTCATGACTCACCTTCAGAATTCACAGGAAAATTCAGAAGACCTCCCTCTGCTAGCAAGTCTAATGCCAGGTTAACGTTGTGGAGCTGTTGGAGAGAGAGAAAGAGAGAGATTAATATAGCTGAGAGTATTTTCTAAACAACAGAAGGTTTTAAAAAGTATTTCTCTAGTAGCTGAAGATACTGATTCATAAATATGTACTTGTATTTCTCTCCTTAGTTTTGATGGAGTGCTCTTCAGAATTTCTACCAATTATCATATAAAATTAGATGTAAAATTCATCTCCAGCAAAACATATCCCATGAGGTGGGCAGAAGAATCCATTTATTTAAAAATAGACCTTGCATGTGAAAGACTTGTGTTAATGGAGGTTTCCATGGGGAAAACAGGCTAGATTCCTAACTGGATCTAATGGATGCATGGAGTTCATTTCTGGATATTTTTTAACAATGTCCATAACTTACCACACTTGGAACAAACCAAAAGGAAAAAGTTCTCTATATTTCATTCAGAATTGCTAAGATCCAGTATGCTTGTGAAGTAGAGGTTTCTGCTGTACTTCTAAAGGTGTCTGTTCACATTCACAGTACTGATGACCTCCTTAATAACACTCATCAGAAATTAAGCACACATCTATGAATGAAGGCTGAGGGTTTTTTCTCATTTTTCCTCACTGCTTTTTGTCTCCCTTCCCCACACAAAAGCAGCATCACGCACATAAGCAGTAGTTGTAATCGATTTTTTAAAAGTAAGATCCCCTTCTAACAGCTTTACTTGGCTGGTAATCAGCAAGTTCCCCTCCTCTAAAGGAGTAACAAGACCTGAATGAACTTCAGATTGTCTCTTCTTGCCTTCCCTGACCTACTGGGCAATTTACCTTTTGGGAGGCTGCTGTTCCCTGTTGTGTTGTGACAACAAGCCCAGGAGTCCCCCATGCATAAGCCAAGCGAAACCCCTGTGCTTTGAAGTGAAGCGACAGATTTATGTTTCACCCGGTTCTCTGGCTTACAAGTAACTGAGCCTGCCTGTTTGGATTCAGGTTTGTTTTCTTCCTCTGGTAGTCAGCAGCAAGGAGAACTTAAGACCATACAGTTCTACACAATTTGCCAATCAGAATGAATAAATCAAATGTTTCCTTAGTGAACCAGCACAGGCAAAAAGGTCACATTTCCCTCTCTGTAATGAACTGGAGATTTTCAAGGAATGACAACATGCACATTTCAAAAAGCATCTTCGGCCAGAAATACCAATAATTACCCAAGAAAGGAAAGCCTTGAAAAATAGGGTGCTTTGTCCAGTTGTGTTTCCAGACTCAAAAGAGCTGGACAGTTTTCTAGGATTTACAACTGGACAGCAGCCAGGACATTTGGAGTGTTTCAGCTCTGGGCCTGTTTTGGCAAAAGTACTGAGTTCACACAGTTTTGATAAGCACATGAGCCCTCCTTCATCATCATCTGCATCTCCTGACTGCACAGGTTTCACCCCTAGTTTCAGCCTGAACTACGTTATGATCGTATTCTTTGTCACAGAATACACACACCTTTCTACGCTCATGAGCAGCCAGAGCTGCACTTCTTTACAATTACTTGTAAACGCCTTTTTTTTTTGGCAATAAGCACCCCAAAAAACCCTGCAGCAAACCCACCCACATGCAGTGTTGTCTTCTTGCACCTCAAAATTGATCACCTCCTGAATTTCAGTCATGGAATGGTTTTGGTTAGAGGAGACTGTAAGGTGGATGCACCGCACTGATCCCAACAGTGCATGTGGTTGTCACCATTTTAACAACAAATGAGGTCTTTTAAATCCCAGCAAAGGTTACATCTTTATACTTTACTGCACCAATTAATGTCTAAAATGATGGGGAGTTAGAAAGCACAGGGGAATTGAAAGACATGTTTTGTGTACAAATGACAGCTGAACTATGGTCCATCAATATTTTTAGTTGTAGTGTCATCTCACTTTTCATCTTGTAATGAGCATCAGAGAAGAAACAAATGGTAAATACCACTTTGGAAAACTGTTCAACAGTAAGTCCAGTCCTCAGGAGTAACTTTGCTAAAATGAAATTACAACAGTGTAAAGAATTGTACTGAAGCAACCCCATTGTATTCTTCTCTGATGCCAGTGACAGGAAGGGTAACAACCAGGAAGTCTAAACTTTAATTTGTACCAGAATTTTAGGGCTATCTCATTTCCAGAAAGAAATCTGTGAGGCTAGAATAGGGCTGAACCAAAAAGAAAATGGTTATTTATGAAATTTTAAAAAAGAAAATATTCAGTGACTTCGTCTGAATAAAGCTAATGGAAATGTTAAAAATTTCTGTCCAACTCAATGGGAACAGACCAAATGATTTTGAAAACTGAGTGGAAGAGAAAGGAAAGAAAAACAACTCCAGGGAAATGCTTTGATTATGTCTGATTCAACCCTTCAAAATGTATTTTCCTTGTTCTTAGATTAAAAAAAAAAATCTGTTTTTTTCCCTAATACATTAAACAGTTACCAACTGACAGCAATGAAATTTTGACAACATTTGTACCTAGGTCTCAAACAATTGTGCTTTTAAACTTTCTGATGAAAAGCTCCATGGGAATATTTATTTGCTAATATAGGACCTCTGAGAATTTTCACTACAAATAAATATTGCCCAGGGGCATTAACTGTGCTAAGGTTGGGAATAAGATGAAAGCTTCATCTGTGTGAGGAAGCTGTAATGCAAACCACGCCAGAGGAGAGATTTTCTTCTCTGGCAGATCTCAAGCGAAAAAGATCTGACACATTTCACTTCCAGAGATTTGAGCATAAACCAGGAAAAATAGCTACAGTTTCAAGATTTTCAGAGCTATTCAGTGACCCAGATGAAAGAAGCCCACGAACACCAGAGACAATCTGAAAATACCTCAGATATCTCAAAATACATCAACATTCCAGACCTGTGGAGGAGGCAGCCCAGCACACACTTCCTTCTGGCTGGTGACAGCTTTTACTTTCAAAGCACAGATGAAATCTGCCTGGTAGAGATGGAAAAAGGTGCCAAGCAGGTCTGGCTGAGTATGTTACAGCCCCCAGCCTCAGGGGAGGAAAGGATGTAAACTCTCAAGAGCTTCCCAAACACAGAAGGGGCCTTCAAAATGTTCTGGCCATGTCTTGATTAAGGTATATGTTTAGGGCAGCCTCCCATGAGATGCTAATTTTGAAGAGGACACCGACCTGTTCCGAGGTATTTTGACAGCACTGAGAGCCTGTGTTGGCACTGTCCCAAACCCCCCTCCTGCAGACACTGTGGGCATGGGACTTCACACACAGCAGCAGCAGCGGAAACAAGAGGCAGAACACACAGTTTGATGGCTCAAGCTTAAATAATTACATAACAACCTACCATCTCCATGGTGCTGGCTGGAGTCAGGAAGAAATTCCTTAAATTCAGAAAGAAACCCTCTAGTTGTCCAATTAAGAGGAGTAAGATAACCCCATCTGAAAACTAGATAAGAATTGCCTGAAAATTATTTGGCTTTAGTAAACTATTCCAGTAAATGCCATTCTAGCAATAAAGGAATTTAAACGTTAGTTGGGCAAGCAGACAGTCTAATGACTCAGCTCCCTCAACCTCTTCCACAGTGAACTTCGTATTTAGTTAGATAAGGCTCCCAAATTCATACTTGTGAAAATACAACCTTGTAAAAGGACAACTATCAAAACAAACTATTCCAAATATGAAAATACTTCAGATGAGCACAAATGCATAACTATAAATAATAGAAAGTTGTGCTTAGTGATGTATGACAAAACACTTGAAAACTTTCTTTTCTTACAGTTGCCCACTGGGAAAACCCAGAAGAGCACCTCGTTCACCAGAGCCCAGGGAGGTGATCCTGAGGTGCCTATTGAGCACTTCTCTTGCAATTTCATACTCCAAAAAAGCTCTACGTTCAGAGGATGGGATTGTGAAATGTGATGAAAATAAGGCTTTCATACCATGAAGCAAATGCAGCGCTAACCATCACTAAGTACAGCAATCAACTTTGCTTTCATTTTAATGTTCAGGACACCTTCATTTCCATCCTGACAAAGAGAGCACCCTTAGGAGTTGGGCAGACTCTGAAAATTACTCCCTGTAGCATTACAAGGGCAGCACTTAATACAAAGGCAGTATTTTTGCATTATTAGCCTCAGAAACTTCAGCGACTGAAGCTTGATATCTTAACCTAAACCCAGAAATCATTATGTTGCCAGATTTCAAATTACTATAATAAAAAGGAGAATTCCTAATGGTGAGAGGAAACACCCAAACGGCTGGTAAAACACGAGGAACATGCAGCTTGGAGTACACTACCTGAGATTCAATGTCTTTCACATTTAATCCTAATTTTCCAACGTGCTGGTCAACAAATTGCAAAAGTACCTAAAGAAAAAAGAAAGGGAAGAAAGGGGGAAAGAAAAAAAAATAACTTTTTCCATATTTAAGTTTGGCCTAACAGATTTTGATGTCTACTAAAAAAGCAAATTACCTTTTTTACAGCATCCAGTTTATCTGGAGCACAGCTAAATAATTCATCAAAGGCATCATCTTCTGTATCAAAACAACATTAATTGGTTTTATTTTGAATAACCGACAGATCAGAGCTTTAATGTGGCTCCAGAAGGAGAAAGGTATTTGCAGCTTACAAGCCAAGGAGGAAAAGAGTAGCAGGGAGGCAGAGAAAGATGCTGCTTTTATATTTATCAGAGGACAGGTTGACAGGCTTCCCTTCAGCCTGACCACATCAGAGAAAACAATTTACTCCATTCAGCTCTGTAATTTTCACCTGCAGAGGTTCTCAGTTTGTGCTGCCACCAGTCTGAGCACTGGCCGAGTTTCACATCACTACTGTTTATCTCTTTTCACGTATGTTTTTTTAACCCTGAACCTCTGGGATAAAATACAGGGAGCAGGGAAGAGCTGTGCGTTGTACTGCTCTCCCCAGACAGAAATGTCAGTTACACCAAATTTGCAGGAAAAACCCTCCTCCTTCCTTCAAAAAACCACAAGCAAGATATGGAGACACTGCCCTTCCTCCGAAAATTTAGATACCTCAAAAATGGCCAGTTCTGCCACCCAGTTTAAGGTGGGCAACGAGCTGATGCCAGAAGAGTTGTGCCAGAGAACTAGCGGGAGTCTAAAGGCTTCCAAGGAAATGAGAGCCATCCAAGTCCCACTCTCACCTCTCCTTTCTGCCCAGGTGCAGCAAAAGCAGGATCCATCTCCTCACCCAGCCACAACACAGCTCTGGTTCAAGCATGAGCAAAGTGTTTGAAACACCCCGAGCAATGAGAAGCATTCTGGCAGCACAATTAAACAGAGAACCGGTTTCTACAGCGCAGAAAGCAAAGGCAGCTTGGCTTAAGGGTAATTCCTCCCAAAAGACAGTGACAGAGAAGCCTCCTTTGTGAAAGGGTTTCCTCAGGTTTCTCTGTTCTGCCTGTTTGGGGGTTGCTGCTGAGCAGTGTCAGGGAATAGGTGAATCCATCAAACAAATCACAGAGAGCCCTCTTCTGGAGCCGTGCTTTGGGATTTCTCTCTTTGCTAAGAAAGCTGTGTCAAAAAAAGAGAGAGAGCATCTTGAAGAGTGAATTGCAGATTTCTTTTCCCAGCAGAAGCAGCCCACTGAAAGAAACACCTAATTATGGGTTGGGGGTTTTCTGGTGGATTTTTTTTCTGTTTTGTTTTGGGTTTTATTTTTTTTATTTTTTTCTTTTGTTTGGGGCAGGGGGTGAGTGTTGGGAGTTTTTTTCACAATTTCAGCCCACACTAGAGAACACTCAGTGGAATAAGTGATAACTACATATTAAATGATATAGTTTGCACCTCTGCAAATGATGAAAATGCCAAAATAAAGGGCACAGCAGAGAACTCAAACGGTTGCCTTGGCTCTCTGGGGATGCAACGTGCTCCTTTGCAGCAGGGAAGAGCAGCTCACACCGAAGCCTGAGCAGTGCCCAGACCTTCTGCAGGCTTTGCACACGTGGACATTTTTCACCTCAAGTGTTTCCCAGCCCTGAAAAGCCCTAAGGGTAAAAGCTCTGGGGACGTTGGTTTGACTGAGCTGCCATCCACAACCGAGTACCAGTGGATTTCAAAATCTCATTTGCAAACTGTGGGAAGGAAAGTACATTAAACTGGTAGCAACGAGAACCACAGTTCTGAAGCCTTTATAAATAGTTCCAACAGTGAAGATGGTCCATGCACAAATCCAAGCTGCATTTTGCCCCCAGCCAGGTTTCTGTCTTGGGTCATCAGCCCACCTTCATGTCTTGTCTCCCCTCCCATCTGTTGCCTGTAGTCCACAGGCAAAGTGACCACCCAGTTTCCAAGCTGTAGTGTGTTGCTATGAACAGGCATTAACAGAAGATATTTAGAGAAAAACACCAGGGAAAAAAATCCATGAATCTCCATTAACTTTAGTGGGAGCATACTGATTTTATCATGAGGTAAAAATGGATCAGGACATGGTGTATAAACACACATAATGAAACACCGAACATGGCAATGCCAGCACTTACTTGACTGCGCTTCTATGTTCTCTCTAGAAGTGCAATAAAAAGCAAGAATTAGAAAAATTATTCAGCAGACCTGATTTTATTCATAAGCTTTGCTTATCTGCTACCTTGTAAAGCAGGAGATAAGAGTTCAAAGTGGCATTAACTTTATGTCAGAGTGACTTTCCAACAGACATTTTTAAGTACACTCCGTATCTGTGTAGGGTCTTGGAAGCATATGAGATTTTAACTGGCCCACACACCAATGAGCATTTCTTTTACAAGCACAATCTTCAGTATCCTCTTCCAATAAGCTGGTCATGATATTAGAGCTTGAAGATGTTCTGGCATATAAAAAATGATAGTAGGAAAATCTCTTTCTGGTTCTTAGAATGATGTCCATATTTTTTTGGTATATAAATGGTATCCTACTACCTAACTCCTTTAATAATGACAGTACCTCACACACTCAGCAAGCTAAAACATTTCTTTCACAGTAAAACAAGAAAACAACTTCCTCCTTTCTCTTTATTTAAAGACACAACAGCAACAAATTAAAAGTAGATTTAAACCTTTGTGGCTTTAGAAAATCTCCAATTTAGTCTGGCACAGGTAAATTTACAGTACTGGAATTTTATTACTGTATTTGCTATGAAATTTCATGGCAATGACAAATGTTAAGCTTCCGAAATAATCATAAATATTGCTTTAGAGAAGTTTTTTATGTAGAATAAACAAAGGTATTGCACCATAATGCAATGTGAAGAGGGGAAAACAAAAGGAAAGAAACCAGAGAAATAACCCACATGCATATGCATGCCTGGGCTTACACCTTTTTCATCATCATGATCCCAGCTACTTTTTGTAAGGGGGAGCACACCCACAATGTTGCTTTTTTGATTGACAGTGTAAAAAGTAGACATATCCCCTCTTACTTGTTTTCTGTGATATATTCCACCGCATTTGATGTCTTTAATCCTCTGGAGGTGGTCTGTTGAAAGGACAATAAACAATGTTGGGTTTGTCACACAAAAAAAATTTCATAAACATTAATGAGGCTTTCATGACCTGTTTTGCTGCCTTAAGTGATTATCAGAGGGCATTTTTTCAATAACTCCAGTACAATTAGTACAGGTACTTTGAGAGGTTTCTGCTTCCTTCCACTCTCTTCAGTCTCAAACAGGAAATCTCTTACTTCCCCATCAGAGGAGGTCCTTGGTGTTTGCTGCTCTTCCCTTTCAGGCAGTGAAAAACATTCTGTGTTTACATACTGGTGGTGCTAATTTTTGTAATTATATCCCAAATTGTGGGTTACTTGATATTCACCTACAGTCTCAGAACTGACTTAAAGAAACAAAACAGAGGAAGAAAGGGTGTAGATATCTGCTTGTAGAGGAAAATACCAAAATGTGACCCCAACAGAAGGGGAGCAAAAACTCCTGTCACCTAAGGAAAGAAATCTTCAGCATTAAAAAAAAAAAATTCATTATTTACGAATAGAGGCTTCTATTTTAAAACATTTAGAGATAGTAACAGCAGAATTTCTTCATTTTCTTTACATCAACAGCTGCTTTCAGTTTGGACCATTCCTTTGTTTGACTGAGGAAGAAAAACAGCATAGTGCTTCTCCCCTTTTAAAGGCAGAGTATCTGAACTGAAAACTAAATCTAATCCAACAAACTCAGAAATTGAAAGGTGTGGTTCACAGAAAACACAAGTATCTCTTTCACAGCTGCACACACATTTCTCCTAATTCTAAGCAAGTTAGCCTTGTGAAAGGACTCTAGGATCTACTGTAACAAATATTGAAACTACAAATACCGAAACTACAAATACCTCGATGGTGATTGTTTCCACTTGAACATTTGGAGGCAGAGGCAGGTTGGGTTCGAAGTGCTTTGCTATTGCAACCAGGAGATGCAGTGTGCTCAGTAAGTCCTTTGCCAAGATAGCTATTGAGTGTAAAGGAAGAAAACAATGCTCAGTGTGCCAAACAAGTGAACTTGCCTCCACCATCATTAATTCTCTCTGTGAAGAGGACCCCAAAGTCATGGAGGGCCATAACACAGGTGGGACATCAGATTGGGGTTTATATAACATCAAAATTTCACAATAGCACAGCTTAAAAGTGAGACATTCAGGGACGCTGAGGGCTCTTAAGTGATCCACAAGCCACACACTTAGAGGAGGCAGACCCAGGCAGGGTCAGATATTTCTGTCTCACTTTTGATTCAACTAGTAATTGAAAATAGGTTGTTTAATTACTGTTCTGGCAGCACATTGCCTCACAGCAGCCTTATAGCACAGGAAGCCTATGATGAATAATTTTCTTCAATTTCACTTCTGCACCTACTTTCCACACTCCATTTCAGCTGACTTTCTTCCAGTTGCAAACACTTGGCCACAGCTTCCATAATCACTGTGAGTTTCTGTCGCTGTTTTTTTTCTGTTAATGCAATCTTGTCAACATCCAGCTTGAGAGATCCTAAGTTTTCTTTTACAGAGGGTCCATAGGAAGAAGGATGTATTTTAACATCATTGTAGGGAAAAAGAAAGTAATTAGAAACATAAAATGACAGTGAAGCACACAAAGTCTTGTTTTAAATGTTCAATACCATTTCATAGCTGTGCAAAAGGGAGAGGATTCAAGTCAGTCCTTGTAGCATCATCCCCCAGCCCTAGTATTTTGCATTCCTTCTACAGAAATCCAAGGAGTGAATCCTTCCTGTAGATAGTGTACAAAGTCGAGATCAACTCACACAAAGAAGAAATCCCATCTCATTGCTCAGGCAAGTAAATTATGAAAGTCAGCCAATCCTGCTCATGCTGCTGCTCTCAGCCTTGGTGGAAAGAAGATAGATTTGAAAGATGTCCCAAAAGAGAGTGAAAAGGGAAAGAAAAATGTAGTAGGGACAAGAGAGATGGAGAAATAAAAATAGATAACAGGCTTCTCCAGGAGGTTACATCTTTATACAAGCACCACATAGTGCCAAAAGCCCCTTAGATTTTTACCAGTTCCAGTGCCAGAACAGTTCTTTAGACACAGAACTTCTTTTTTTTTTTTTT
>VZRO01006708.1:65596-126884 GCA_013397915.1 Daphoenositta chrysoptera
CCTCTTTTTTCCCTTAGTTTGGAAATACTTTGTAAGAACTCTGATACTGACCAGAAATTCCATCTCTGTTATCCTTTGTGCGAGCTGGGTGCTGGAAAGGGAGGGGAGGTGGCAGGGGGGAAGTGCTAGAAGTAGGGAGTGCTGGAAGAGAGGGGAGTGTGGTTTTGCTTTACTTTCTTAGTATTTCTTTTTCTTTTAATCCTAATAGTAATAAACTTCCTTTATATTCTTTAAAGTTTTTAAGCCTGCTTTGCATTTCTCCTAATTCATATCTCACAGAAACAAATAAGTGAACTAAACCACTACACTAAATTGGTGTTTCTGCCCAGTTATCGAACTAAACCTGCTACAGGCCCTACATCATGTGAAGCTCCATCTCCTGTTTCCTGTTTTCTGATGCACCAGCTTCTCTGGAAGACACCACGCAAAGACCAGCTGATCCCCATTCTTCACAGCACTGTGTTAATGCTCCATGTTACTGCTGCCCTGCTACTCCAAACCCTCCATGTCCATCTCTTTCCAAAACTGATAAAAGACATCCTTCCCTGAGAAACCACCTGGTAGCACCTTTGGTCATCCTCAATGCTCTTTTCTGAGCTTTCTCCAGCATGATCACAGCCTTTTGGAAGTGCCAGGAACCAGACCTGCCCAGATTTAGAAAGGTGCACTGCAGCATTCACAGTGGTCTCTGTTCCTCTCCTCCGAAGTCCTGCTTGCTTTTTTCATCACTGCTGACACTTTATTTGGAATTACCTATTAGATTTCCAAGATCTTATTCCTAAGTAGCAACATTCCATTCAGAACCCATCATTTATTGTGTTTCAGCGCACATCTATCAATATTGGTTTCCCACAGGCATTTCAGAGCCTGAGAACTGCAGTTCTTCAGCATTTAATAGACTCATTGCTTATTACTCATAATTAGCATTCACAAGCAGTCCTTCATGTGGCATTGCAGCATATTGGTGAGGCTTGGTCCCAGGCACCAATCTTTCAAAGAATAACATACTGCAGGAACAACATAAAATGGAACGTGCCAGGGTTGGGACACCTCCTTGGGTGAGCTGTTTAATGACAAACAGGAAAGGTCAGAAGAGTTGGTTCTCACACACAAGTTTCCATATTTGCTGCAACCAGTCACTGCCACCCATCGGTTAAATTTGCTGCTCAGAGCTGTGACTGACATCCTGTGTTTTCCAGCCCCCATTCTCCTGCACAAGTTCTTTATCAGTGCTTGGAGAGGAGAACATTGTAAGAGACAAGTGCTTGAATACTGGCTGTACAGGCATTTCACTATGGCACCTTTAAATAAAATAGATGCTTAATTATGGGCTATTCAAAGGAAATTGCATTCTCTGAATGAAATGCTCCTTCTCTGAGAATGCCACGGGTGTACAGGCTTTGCTTTAAAGCCAAGGGGTGTTGGTTTTCTTGCGTGCCACCTGCAGTGTCTGCCAATAAGTGCAGAACAAGAAGGTCAGGAGCCGGGCTTTTGCACAACCTTGCAATGTCTCAATTTGGGTCAGGGCAGCTCACTTTTCCTCCATGAGTCTTCACAGAGTCTGGCTCCCAGATATCCCCAAGGTACCACACAAAGCACTAATGAGCAGGGGTTTCTGGCTTACAGCTGTAGAATATACATAAGGCACTTACCAATGCTACTAAACTCTTTTATTTCCTGTTTGAAAAGGCAAAAACCCTACTCTGCCTTAGCTCAAACACATTTCCTAGGAACAGTTGCCCAAGTAGATCACACAAACGAGGGGAAAAAACTCTGAGTGGGAATATTAATAGTAATATTTCTGCGTTCGGAAAACCAGAATTATTCTGCCTTCGGAAAACCAGAATTAAAACATAAGTAATAATAAAAAGAGAATGTGCACTGTGCCCCCAGTTTAAAACTTACTTTCACTTCCCTGTATAGTGCCAGACTTTTCAGGAGCCATCTTTGCTCATTTGCATCAGAAGAGACGTTATCTTAGTAAGAACAATCCACACAGACAAAGAAAATCTTCCCGTTAAGAACAATAATTATGAAAAAAAGCACCCAAAGGAGTCCCATTTTCCAAACTTACTATTCTCTCCTTCAGTAACTCTCCAGAAGCTCTTCCAGGACCTTGTCTCAGCAGTCAGGATGCAATTTCTGGGGGAGAGGGCTGAGCCCAGGCTCGGAGGTCTCCCATGCAGGGCAGCACAAAGCACACAAAGCACGCAAGGGGAAGTTGCGCCGCAGTGCTCTGCTCTTAAAAATGAAACCGCGGTCCCATCCGGAACTTAATTGTCTGTGTGCTGGTCCCTGCTGCAGAGACTGAAATAAACAGGAATACAAGAGCAGGAAACATGCAGCCCTGCAACTCCTGAAACACCAGAAAGTTCTAGAAAGATACGATCATTCTGGGATGGCACTGCCCAGCATGACTGGGCTACTCTGCCTCTGGGGCGACTCACAGAGCACTTTTGCATGTAATAATAAACTAGCCAAGAGCAGACAAGATCATGCTCCTACACACTTTTTACTCATGCTCCTTCAAGAGCATTTTATAAAGCAGATCAAGACTACTCTACCTTGCAGAACAAGAAATCTAGGCAGAAAATTAATTAATTTGTCCTTCAAGGGGTACTTAGCCACACCAGGGCCCAAAACCCTCATGTGAGAGAAGAGTTATCTCCAGCAGGCAGTGCTGCTGCTCTTCTTCCCCTTTTACAGCATTGATTAAAGAGGAAGAGCTTCCTACAGAAACCACCTTCCCTGGACATTTCCTTCAGATATGAGTTGCATTTATTAACTCTCCCATCATGCAGAAGCAACTCTGCAGGCCCTCATGAACCCCATTAATAGTAGCAGCCAGCCACACTAATTAAGCTGGTCTGGTTTAACAAGGGAGCGACTCCTGTGTTTAGCTGCATGCCAAAGATAAGAATGGACAGTCTGGCATGAGCTAAATGGGATAAAGGAAAGTGGGTTAAAAAGAGATTTCTAGCTGCCATTAATTCATAGTAACCAACAACTTAAACCGAAATCCTGAACCAAAGGGCAAACCTACCTTCTCAGCAGACAACAAGCAAAACAACACAGCAATTTAGAAAAGAGACTGAGTACCGTCTTACCTACTCAGAAGGGCATGCTGTAGTCTACACATGTAGTAAGTCAAAAACAAAACCAAGGTGTTTTTGGAGATGTTATCGGGAACTCTGGACATCTCCAGTTTCATATCAGCAGGCAGAGGGAGCAGGAAGAACTAAATGCTGAGAAATGTTTCTGTAGGTCTCTCCCTGCTTCAACTGGCAGCACAAAGGACTTGGAAGTCTCATTCACAATTACAGCACATCAGTGCTGAAGTCTGAAACATACACAATGGACAAGCACCTATTTTCCTCCAAAATCTGGTGTTGTGACCAGTGCACGGAGTATCTAGACTTCTGTAGAACAGCAGCAATCTTGTGTGAGTTGCATTTGATTTCATGCCTGTGACGCCTTAAGATTTTTCCTTTTTATACATTTTTCATGTATTTGTAGCTTTGCAGACTGTTAATACATGGTTATATAGCTCCTAGTATTTTTCCCATCCTTTCTCTTAGATTTTAGAGTAATAAGCTAACCCTTCTAACATTCCTGAAATTCTGTTGAGTCTTATTCTCAAGAAGAGAACCTCTAACAAGGACATTTTGTTTTGCAACCAGAATCTGAGGAGACATCACAAGAAAATAGGGCAAAGAAGCCCCTGGACCAGCTGCAAGGGGCTTACCCAGGGGTGGGTGTTTCTGTACATTCTCAAAGCACATCTCATGCACATACAGACCCTCACCACACACACCTGGCCCCCACATGAAAATAGCCACTGAAGAACAATTCAGGGATTCAACAGCAATAGCAAGTTCTGATAATGCATTTTCCTTTTTCTCCACACGGCCCTGCTGTTATTGGAGAGCCACTCTACACTCTCTCCACACCAGAGTAAAGGGAAGTTCACCATTCCAAAGTTCTTCCCACAGATTTTTCCATTGAGAAGAAAAAAAAGAAGCATAAAACATAGTGATCATTATTTGTTTATTTGAATAAATAGTACAACTGTCAAAACCCATGCATAAACACTCCTGCTGTGAATTTTAGCAAACATAGCATTGCATTGTAACTTGCTTACAGTACACAACTCTTATCACTAAGATGGATGTCTCCAACATATGACAAGTCCAGAATTTTATCTGCAAGGCTGGTTTTTAGCAGTTAGAAATCCAGAGTAAACATTGTTAAACACAGTAGAAAAGACTCTTAAAAAATACATTAATACTGAAAGCACTGGGGTGTGGGGAAGAGGAGTAAGAAATCCTGTAAGGTTTAAAATTATTTAAAAATATCTGCCATTGTTGGTTTTTTATCTTGAAAAAGAGAATGCAGCTGAGGACTATGTGAGCTGCTTCTGTGGTAATACAGCTCCCTGTAACTGAGTGTATCAAGTAGATGCACCTAAAAGTCAACTTGTATGGACCGGAAAAGACAGACATTCATTAAGTACTTACAAACGCAGGAGCTTTAATGCTGCAGAGCGTTCAGCATTCCAGATGAACTCAACAGGATTCAGACAGGTACCCACAAGTAAAACCCCAGCAACACAAAGACATCATGAATAACGTTTTAAACACTGACTCAGCTTTCTGAGAGGCAAAGAATTATTGTGCATGTGTCACAGAAAGGCATGACAAAAGCAGACATTCAGAGCAGCTTCACCTACATGGCTCCTCCTGGCAACTGGGCTGACTGGGATGAAACTACACTTCAGTTCAATCCGCCCTGCTCACAAATCTGGTTAACAATAAATACAGTGTCTACGGAACAGTGAGCTGGCTAGACAGCCAGGTGCCACGGAATGAAAAAAGTATCTTCCCTGTGCAACATCTACCACCAAACAAGACCACAACAGAAAGGGCTCTGACACCTGCCCCCACCCTGATCCAGGCAGCAGCCCTGCCTGACAGGGATATTAACAGAAGGAATACTACAGGAGACCCATGCTTCTAGCAAAGGGACCAGAAACACATAATTCAACAGAACAGACACACTTTTATAACCTGTCATAACCTGCTCACGTGCCCTGAAGATGCCAGCTGCAAGATCCCAGCTCAGAAACACCCATTCCCTTTCCAAAGCCAAATCACCCTCACCAATCTCTTCTTTTTATCTTCTGTTTGCTTCTGATATTGACACTGCTTGCAATTTCAAAAACTAGACTCTCTGGAGGTCTTTCCCAGCCACTCAGAGAAAATAAACAGAGCTGGCACTTCCACGTCACCTGAAGGAAGGTGGGTGAACGACAACTCTTTTAGCAGACTTGCTTCCCGCAAATAACCCTGCCTTAAACTAAAAGTTTGAGTGACCTTTCAGTTCAATCACCTTCCAGCCTCATGATACCTTTATTTCTCAGCACAGAAGTTAGACCAATTTCATTCACCTGCCAGGAGAGCTGTCCCACCAGGCCTTAGCACCTGTGCAAGTCTCCTCTGTTGCTGATGTGGTAGAGGTTAGTGGCCCCATGAACTGCACCTCCACTTGTTCCAGGCTCAGTATAAACAGCGAGAAGTCAGTTCCTTCCTAAGGTACAGGCAAGCAAAGATTCCCCAGAGAGCCTTGCAGAGCAGAGGAGATGTTAATTTTTCATGCAAAGAAAGGGCAACTTCCTTTCATCTTTTTTTTTTAGAGGTGTGAGGGGAGGTGATCCCAGTAATCCAAATACTAGAGCTCAGAACCCAAAAATACAAACCAAATAAGCAGAAGCTCATTTCTCTCCCTTTGACATGAAACAATGTTTGAGAAGGGAAGGAGAAAATCCCAATTGTAAAATTATACCATTCAAATAGCATGTTTCCTTTTGAACCTGTGCTCGAAGGCAAATAATGTTTGGTGTAAGAATCTATTTTTAGGGAAAGAAGATGCCGACTTGCAACAGGACTCAAGTGAGCCCATGAAGCAGAGCAATTCTACCTGCTCTCCTTCAGGGCACTCTGCCTAGTGTTTCACCCAAAAGAATGGCTGCCCATAAAACAGAAGTTGCTGCTGTGCACATAAAAGCAGCAATCAAATCTCTCCTCTATGTGCTCAAAGGAAAAGTGTGATATTGAACACATATCCATATTCCGCATATTCCACAAATCATTTACTCCGGAAATGCCAATCCCATTTCCTCCACAAAGCTCTCCTCAAAAATCCACTCAGATGGCTCCTGTTCCAGCACTGCCCCCTGCACACAGCGCTGCAGTTTTGGGAACCTCAAGTAGGAGCAGTTCTACACATGAGACCAAGCTCATCATTCCCCCTGTTAGTTTCAGGAGGGACTGGGGGAAGTGCACTGATCCAGCCTGGGCCTGTGTGACCAGCTCCTGACCAACCTGAATGAAGCTGCCTGCTTAACAGTGACAGTGGCCCTAGCAACCAAATTTCTCCTAGATAAGAGATTAAATAAAAACTAGACATCAAAAGTTTAGTTGGTCATCCCATTGCAAGACTTATTTTGTGTAAACACTGAATGGAAGTAACACTGAGTAGAATGAGGTGAACAAAAAAAAGTGAAGCTTTTGCCATTAGCTTCAGGCAGTGTGCCTGTAACTCCCCTCAGCCCAACCCACCCAACAGAACACACAAAAACTTATTTAATAGAAAAGGCTCAGCTTCTAAATTAATTCCAATGCTGATTTTCTATTGCTAACACTTAAGGCTGGAAAATAATCAAATGCCAGTTGCAACCAAGGAATATGGAAAAGAAAGTCTTCTGCAGAAGCAAAGAGTCTCGAGCCATGAAGAAGGTCTCATGTTTTCCCTGCTTAATTAAGTAGTTAGTGGTATATTTCCTTTCTCAAAAAAACATTTGTGGATTATAGCAAACAACAGATTCATCTGGTAAAAGTGTGAAATACCTACACATTTTCAAGTGACCTAGAGAATACACATGCATTATTTTTAGTGGGATTGTCTTACAAACAGCTACAGAGAGAGCACATCAACTGTAGGAAGAATGCATGAAGTATGTAGCATAAGGCACAATGGGAGCATGCAGAGGGCGTGTTTATTATAACTTCTGCCTGAAGAGGTTGAAGGATGAAGAGACCTCAGCAGCTTCCAGGATCACTCAACATTCTTGTACTTTGTGAACAGGTTGTACAGAACCCTGAGGGTTGACTTCAGGTCCAAGCTGACAACATCTGTGGAAGAAAAGGATAAATCCTTAATTTGCATTTTGTTTGCCCTTGTTTGTCCTGACAGGAACAGAAGTCCCCACATCTCTGAGCTGGTGGAGTCTGGAATTAAAAAAATCCACAGAGTTCTGACCTCCCCAAGACAAGCCTTTTAAATGTCCTGCATGATGCACTTTGAAACAGCTTTACTATCAGTCACAGCTAACTTCTCTCTGGGGAAAGTAATTCCCTTCCTCAGCTAAAACTGGCTACAGAGAAAGTCTACTTCTGTCAGAGACCTGGGATAAAGGTTTTGGGAAATACTCCTGATGACTTCCCTGGCCACAGAACCAGTGAACAAGCAGTCACACACCTCATGAGGTACTGAACCACAGCTCTGCAATGATACAGTCCATGAATTAACAAAGCCTGAATCCGTAGCAGACTCCAAGCTTTTTATTATTTAATATCCCTTCTTATCATGTCAGGCCAGGGAACAGGTCTGGAACAGCTCTCAAGAAAACGCTTTCCTGTTAGCACCTCTCCACCTGTTCTATAATAAAATGCCAAGAATGCAGGGATTCTGGGGGGAGGCACAGCACAGAGAAAGCTGACGAGGTAGAAAGAAAGTTTGGATATAACATGTAAGAAATGATGAGGAAGAAACAAAAAATATACAGTGAACAATATAGACAAAAGCAGAAGTAAGGAAGAACAGATAATTAAAAAACCATAAAAATTCCTAGGAAGACAGTGAACTGTTAACAGACCAAGTACAATTAACATAAGGTCAAGGGAAACCCCCACTATCTACTTTGAAGAATCATTGCCAGGACCTCTCCACCCTTCCCTCCCACCCCACATGGGATACCACTCTAATCCCCACACTTCATCTGGTACATTCAGTGATCTCTCAAACATTCTTTCTACCATTTTTTCCTATATTATTTTACATATTTCATTTATGATTTTTTAATTTGTATTTGCAGAAGAATCTTCTCATGCCCCAAAGAAAGATCCTAATTTCTGTGAAGTCATACACCCTGGAAAAAGAATTGTCCTATCTGGATAACCCAAATATGAAACAGGCTTCTAATTTTTCCAGGTATCATAGAAAGTTGCTTACTACCACAGCATTCTCAGTAAGTCAACAGCCAGAATCAATATTGGTTCTTCTGTGACAAGACAGTTCCCTCAGAGATGGATTTAAAATGTAAAGTTAGCCACAGGAAACCACACTTTGCAACAGCCATGCATTTCCAAAGCTGGGGAACCGAGGCAAATACCTGGAAAAGAGACAACCACCAACAGATTTGTTCCACTGATGCTGGCAGTCACTTCTGTTTGCTAAACAATTAAGCTCACAGTGCTGGCACTATGAAAATGCCAAGAAAGCTGGCCCAGTCAGCTCTCTAGGGGTCAGAGATTCATAGCACATATTTGCCCCACTCCTCCCAACTGACTCTCTTTGTCCCATTCCATCCATTTCCAGTTTCTCACTGAAGGCAGGATGGGTCCCTTCCCTGGGCCACTGTGACCTGCCTCTCAGCTGACATGGCCCAAAGTGGTCAAGTCTTGCAGGGTTCAGACTCTGCCCCATCACAAAAATAAATAATGGACCCAGCTCCTTTATTCAGTGGTGTAATGACAAGTAAATTTAGGGCCAGAAGAAACTACTGTGGCCACAAGGTCTGATCTGACGTACAACAGAACTTTACCTCGAAAAGCCTGCTTTGAGCTAACAAATTGAAACCCAATCTTAACACTGCATGTTTTCTCTTTTTTTTTTGTTTTTCGTTTCACATCTTCCAGTGGTGGAAATTCCACCTCCATTCCTTGACAATGCAGACCAATGGTTAATGACCACTGCTGCAAAAGTTATACTGTAATTCCAGTTTGATATTTTCCTAAGTTCCAGACTTTGTTATGTCTTTGATTGTTGCATTAAAGAGTACAGAGTGTGAAATGCATCCTCCCTGTGTGGGCGATTGCAGTGCTCCTTCTTGAGCAGTGTCTCACAGGTATTTCCAAGAATAAGCATATACTCAGCCTCCCATTTCTTATAGTAAGATAAAACATGCACAACCATAACATTACCAACAACAACTAATAAAATGTTAACTGAAAGTGGCCATACACTCTACAAGTAGTTTAAAATATTCCATTAATTTAAAACTTTCACAGTCCATAACAACCTCATTAGAGGATACTAAATTATTCCACCACAACATAGTTCTGCTGCAATAACTCAGCACCAAGTTCTGCTGCTGGCCCAATCTACTGATTTGGCTGGAAGAACAAGAGAAGAGGAGAGGACCTGTATGGTCCTATTTTTGTTTACACCTGTACAGACACATTACAAGATTTAACAAGAGCTCATTCTTGCAAGCACTGCAGAAAGCATGGGCTATATTAAAAATAATGTTTTTCTCTAGACAACATTTTTCCTTAAATCCTACAACTAATTACACTGGTTGGACAGCCAGGCCCACCACCTCAAATCCTGGGGGCAGTTTTGGGAACCTCAAGTCAGAAAAGACATGGAGGGGCTGGAGCACGTCCAGAGAAGGGAACACAGCTGGGGAAGGGTCTGGAGCACCAGGAGGGGCTGAGGGAGCTGGGAAAGGGGCTCAGCCTGGAGAAAAGGAGGCTCAGGGGGGACCTTCTGGCTCTGCACAACTCCCTGACAGGAGGGAGCAGCTGGGGGATTTGGGCTCTGCTCCCAGGGAATAGGGACAGGACAAGAGGAAACGGCCTCAAGCTGTGCCAGGGGAGATTTAGATTGGGTATTGGGAAAATTTCTTCAGCAAAAGGGTTTTCAAGCATCAAAACAGGCTGCCCAGGGAAGTGGTGCAGTACCCATCCCTAGAGGAATTTAGAAGCTGCGTAGATGTGGCACTTGGGAATGTGGCTTAGTGGTGAACATGATGGTGCTGGGTTAATGGTTGAACTCAATGATCTTGGAGGTATTTTCCAACCTTAACAACTCTATGATTCTAATTCAAGAGGCATTTACTACCCAGTTCATGCTGTGGATTCACCTGACAAGTTTCCCAGCCTATTGATGAACAAACAATGGATCAGAGCATGGCATTAAACTGAGTATAACTATACACAGAATTTTTTTGCAGAGCTTCAGATTCTCTGTCAAAATGAATTATTGTTCTGTGAAACACGTATTACAAGACTGCCAAGATCTTACAAATGACACCACGGTGACAAGCCATTCCCAAGATGTGACTGTCCTCTCCAAGGGAGCAGTTTTACAAGATTCACAGTCAGTTTTGCAGGGAGTTCCAGCCACACAGACACCACACAAGCATGCTCACTCCAACAGCTGGGAACTGCTGCCGGGAATGGCCACACACAGGGAAGAGGAAGGAAAACACACAAGAGATTGTACATCCTGTAGCACTAAAAAGCAAAAAATGAATGTTGTACGAGGTAATTTGGTTCTCCAGCTTATATTAATAATTACATTTTCAATCAGTAAAACACTCAAAAGCGTATTTTGCTTTTATTGAATCTACACAAGCAAACAAAAGATCTGCTGTAGTGTTTTACTATTCATGATAGTGTAAGGATGTAAGAAAGCCTTATGGAAAGGTAACCTCTTTTTGTTTTCATCATTCTTTTCAGCATTCTTCAGGAGCACTTGTCATCCCACAGTTTATAACAGTACTGACAGGATAGATAAGCCATTTAATACTGACTTTTGCATTCCCCCCCCTCCCCCTTTAAAACCAGCTCCACTGTTTGTTAATCTATTTACTATCACCACTTTGTCTCATTTTAAGTCAGACCAAACATTTCTTGGGGGCTCCTCATTATCCTTTGTTCTGTGGAAGCTTCTAGCACATACATAGTCTGTAACACCAGGAAAAAAATTGCTCATTTAGCAGTCATAAAGTTTTAATTCCTCTTTTTATCCCTAGTGCAAGGAACAATGCAGACATCATCAATAATTAAAGCTCGAGACTTAAAAGGGAAAATTTGGGTTTTACAGTTTTTAGTTCTGACTCCCACATCCACATAAATCAAGATTGTTTGCTACTGGTTCTCCTAAAAAAACCCGTGAAACCGTACAGTTATCTGTCACTGAAATCTGATCACAGGAGTCCAGACTAGCACCAGCTGTAAGAATTACAAAAATTAGACCATGAAAAGCTTTCTGCTTGGATTGTTATTGAAAACACCAGCTGAATTTATAATGTAGCACTAAACAGCTCTTGAATGACTCACTAAAGCTCCACTTGGACACCTCAGTGAATCTGCTCCAGACAAGAAGCACGGGTAGGATAGACCCCAAGCACAGACAGTGAATCCTTTGGAAAATTGTCAAGGGGCCCATTCACAGCTCCACTTTGTGGTACTATTGCTACTTCAAATGGAATTGCATTGAAATACACCTGCTCTTATGTCTTTATACACAGTTCAAACCACGTGGCACATCCATACCTTCAGGGCGAGCTTTTGGCTTCTTCAGGCCTCCATCTTGCATCAGCTCAAAAGCAAAAGAAACATTGTGCACCTGAAAGAGGTAAAGTGTTTAGAATCTCAGAGTTGTACAGGCATCAAAAACCTTGAATCATTTTTTTTAGATGCTTTATCCTCTCTGTACTTGATAATTCTATTTAAATCAATGTTTAACATTTACATGTTTAAGCATGGCAGAAGGTAAATATGAGCCACTAAGAAATGAAAGCCTGTATCATTATAGGGAAAATACTCACTTTTTGATACAAAGTAATAAAAGACTTCCAGATATTCAAGTGTAAAATGGAATTGGGTCCCATAGGGACCATGAAACCCCATTAATCCCTGGTCTCGGCCTCTACGGCAGAGGCCGGAGAGCTCCCAGTAACAATTAAAACAGCTCCATTTTTTAACTCCTGCCTGTCCCCAAGATCAACAACAAGACATCACTGCCATCCAGGCAATAAGGAATGTAACAGAAACAAGCAGAGATGAAAAATACACCTGGGCAAGAAAGAAGAAATGAGGACACCACACAATTATTTCCAAATGACGTTAGTCTTTTCTGTGTCATTATCAGCTGCACAACAAGCAACATCAACATCATATCATGAAGGATCTAGGCTGCTTGCTTTGTGCTAATCCCTTATTCTCCTGCTAATCTCCTTATTCTCCTGACTTCCTCTACTTGAAAACAGAGACACAAATCAAATTGAGTTTGTCTGATGAAGTAAATGCTTTATAAAGTGCTTAGTGGGGGCACTTCCTGGGCAGGCTGTGCAGAGAAGCTGCAAAACAAGCTATGCACAACTGAACATAAAGAGCTTCTGAACAAGCCCCCACAGATCACACAGGAGCACAAATTCAGAGGAAAGAAAATGGACAAATAGAATAAGTGAAAGAAAGTAGGTGTCTTCATTTAATTTCTCCTCTGAGGAACAAAAATTATGATTTAAAGAGATCTGCATAGCAGATTTCTTGTCCATGCTCACTGAAATTTAGGCAAGATAATTAGCATTATGAATTCTGTGCAGCTTTTTACTGCACATGACAGCTCTGGAGATACATAGCTTATTACTCAGGACTTTATTAATCTCTTTTACCTGCTGCAGTTCCTCCTCATTCATTGTGACAAAACTAATCACTTTCAACGTGGTATTTTTTTTCCCCCCAAAACACAGAGCCTACCTCTCCTTCTTCAATTTACAAATCCCTATTCCTCAAGGCAGAGTCTCCACACAAAACCACAATGTGACTTCAGGAATACTGGGTAATCTTTATCAATTCCAACCATTAATAATACAATTGTAACCAAACAGATGCTGCCTGCAACTCAGCACCCTGCATTTCTACAAGGGCAAAAATTCAAGATACTGGGAAAAAGAAGCAAGAGAAAGCTATAAAGGATGTAAAATGTAATAAATAGCCATCCCTCCCAGAGGAGGTTTGCTGAGGGGCTGACACAACAATCTGTGTGGAAACCGTTCTGAAAAGCCCATTTTAAACAGCCCTCGCCTAACAAAGCATTCAATCTTTTAACTTTAGCCAATGTTTCCACTCCTGACCTAGCCCCCTCCTGCTGCAGCTCAGCCACCACAAAACTTTTCCTCTGCACTGCAGAACCTGGTAGAATAAAAAGCAGGGGGGACATGCAGTACTGCAGCAGGACCAGCCTCAGGGTATTCTGATAAAGACCAAATATACACAGATACAGTGCAGGTCCGGGAATAACTGCAGACAGAGGCAAACTTTTGGTTATGACATTAAAACACAGCCTCAACACCTTCCTCATCCTTAACACAAGGAGGGACACAGGACAACGGAGCAAGTGTGGGACTGAGAGCAAGAGACCTACACACAAGAATGCTTCAGGCAGTACTACCATATAAAAATTACTTTGATTATGCAAAGTACTATACAGTACAGAGCATTCATTATTCTATTTATTCATCCTGGATATTCGTGAGCTTTATGTGTTGTTTGATGCCAGTAACAGAACCCCTTTCTTCCTCAAGTATGGGGAATTTACCCTTTTATTTTACAAACCATTTTTAGTGGTTTTAACCATCAAGTGCCACAGCCAGTGCCTCTTTGCTACAGCTCCTGATGAAAATAAACCAGATGCTGTTTCACGTGACACAAAGGAGAAAGGATGCAACAATTGGAAAAAAACCCATGTGATAATAATGCAGAAAGAACATAACCCAGAGGTTCTACCCACCTTTTGATCAAAACTTTCAGGTGTTAAGTAGAAGTTGTGAAGTGGAACAAAATAGTCTTCAAGGAGACCCATGAGCAAAACCAAGTAAACACCATCTGCAAACTAAAGAGAAATACAAGGAGAAAGCATCTGTTTGTAAATCAGCATTCATAAACAAGGAGAACAAAGAATGGTTGGCCCAAATTATGTTGGTTTTTTTTTTTTTTTTGCTAGCCTGAAAGTGCAAGATGGTACAGGAGTCTGTTCTTGCTTTCCTCATGTTCATTTAATTTGCTTGAGGAATCTTGCCAACTTCACTACAGTAGTTAAAAAAAACCCCAAACTTCCTGGGAAACATGTTTGCACATTATATACTCCCAGTCCTACTGCTACAGTACCTGGACATTTCAATCACAATCTCTCTTAAATCGTGTGTGTTAGACATTTGAATCTTTGCCCTTAATCAAAATTTGAAATTAAGTCTTCCCTGTCACACGTAGGGAGTTGAATTTCATAAAATAATTTTTTTGCCCAAGTCAAAATAGGTTGTTTATGGTTTCAGCAAATACTAAACAAAATCCTACATATTTTCAGCCATCCTATTCAGTGTTCCTACCAGACCAGATGGCTACTGACTGGCTAAGGGGGATAATGTTATGCAGTTCTAAGACTTCCCACTTGTGATCCTGATTTGGCACATCTGACATCCTCTAAAAAATAAATCCTTGGGTACATCTAAGGCATGAAGCAACAATTTCTTGTGACAGATCAGATCCAGTCACCCATTTATTTCAGCAAAGCTGTAAAATGGCAGTGAATGAATGACTGGTATTATACTAAGCCAGGCTCAAATGAATTAGCCATACTCGTCATATAATTCTCTGGATGCTGTGCTTATCTTTTTGCCAAGACAACAGGATAACCATCTCTCACAGCTCAATAAACTCTGGAAAGAAGATCTGCTTCTGCTTAGCCAAGCCCATGCCTGAAAATTTGCAATTTCCACAGATTACATACAAGAAGACAAAGTCTCCTACCTGGGTTTCCAACTCCGTTACTTCCAAATTCAGTTTATTCAAGTGTTTGTTCACAAAGGTGATCAGAGACTATTAAAAAAAACAGCAGAAACAGCGATGTCAGACACTACACTCAGTGCCGATGTAAAAGGGCTAACCTAACCCTTAAAGACATTTTTTAAAACATAATATGCATGTTTGCTGCCTGCTTTTGCACAAACAAGTAGACAGAACTGCCATTTTCGTTGCACCAGATGTCAGAACTCAGCAGATGGTGCTATTACATGCAGCTTTCCTAGCACATTAAGCAAACTTTAGTGTCCTGGGAAAACGCTGTGATGACATTGGTGCCCAAAGATGAGGCGAGCTGTAGGTGCATTCACTGTTCCCACTAATTTTTCCAGGTTCTTAAAGGTGTCAACAGCACAGTGTTGTGCACACAGCTCTGTTCCTGGAGGGATGTGTGCAGCCAGCACACAGATTACAAGTCAGGATGTAGCCCAGGTCTGGGATTTCTATTTCAGATGCAAGATCCTGCCACTAACAAACCAGATCTGTGCTAATGGATTGGAGCACAGAGATCTGTCAGCCCACTTACAGCACTGCCAGGAGGGAAACAGAGCTGCATGTTGCCACTTGTATTGTGTGGAAAGAGTTAAGTTAGTTCTTTATCCACTTAAAACCACTTTTTTAGAAGACATTTCAGACTGGAAAGATAAAAATCTTCCCAAGACTTCAAAGCATTATTTTAAATGCACACATCCTCTATTTCATACAAGGGGAAGGGACGATTTACAACACTGATCGTCACATACTAGTCTCCTAATAAGCAGCTAACAGCCAGGCTGGAACTATCTGATGGAACTACATGGAGTCTCTCATATATTCCCCTAAAGCAGCAAGAGCTGGCAGAAGGAGATAAACAGCCACATTACCCCTCTGCTCTAACACAAAGCCATGTCAAAAATATGTCTTGGTGGATGTATTGTGCAGTGATGCTCAGCCTTAAAGGACAAACCAGGGGACCACTGGAATAAGTGCCAAGCTGAAGAGCCCTGGACAAAAGCAGCTCTTCTTAAAAGCTCTATATTCAGCAAACTTCTTTATGGGTGAATCACATTTTGGGGTACTGTGGAAAACATCACCTGGCTTTGAAACAGTGATCTTTGGGGATAAACACCCTTTTCACTACTTCAGATTCCTCTTCTATTATTTGCTGGATGCTTCTGAATATCTTTCCAAAAGCATTGAAAAAATGCAATGTGGAAAATAACGCTAGGATTTTACTTTTTACCTTTTTGACTACGCTGAGTTTGTCTGGCGCGTGATCAAAAAGCGTGTCAAAGGCATCGCGCTCTGGTTTGGGAGAAAAAAAATTAAAATCAAAACACCTCCAACAGCCACGTGTGGGAAGCAGGTTACCTGCCCAAAGCTTAATGTTTTTTTCCTCAGAAAGTCACGTAACAGAGACCCAAGCTAAAAGCCAGCACCTTATTTTGGTGTCTGGCTACATGCCAGAGCAAACTGCCCTGGGAATTTTAGAGGTACCTAAAAATAAACATATTCATTGGTTTCCCTTTTCTGCCATTCAAAATTGGTACACAAAATAAATGGGTGAAAGAAAAATTAAAATGAAACACAAATTCTGACTATACCCTAATTCTAACTTTAACAATAGCTATGGTTACATCCACACTCAGCATCAATTCAGATAGTAATTTGGTTAATTTAAAATTACTGGTAGTACCCTTGACATCAGTAAAGCTTAGAACTAACTCAAGTGAATTCTGATTCAGCAGTGTGTGAGAGCAAAGCCTACAGACAGCATAAAGATTTAAATTATGTTCTACCTTCAAAGCTCTGTCTATCAATATGTAATCCAGTCTATTTTCAACATACTTTTTAAGAGCTTTTCCATGATCAAATACTTTTTATTTACAGAACACATATTAATAGTTTTCTACTGTTAAATAAACAAACATATTTATTACCTAAATTCCTTTGGTATCTGAAGATTTATTATTTAGCCCCTATAGCTCCCTGACATTACTTATTTTCAAAGTGCCTAATTAATATTTAATATAGATATGCTGCAAGAGGAGAAATTATAGTGTTCACATATTTTAAAGGGCAAACAAAGAAAATAAATTACTTTTTTTCATCTTTTACAAGAGCACACATCTTTAAAATAAGAAATGACTTCATGTCAGTAAAAAAAGAAAATAAATGCAAAAAGGGAAATCTCTTGGCAGCAACACCAAAAGCAATCAGTTTTGTTTAGAAGACCAGACATACATTTGGTAAGGCCTGAACTCTAGAGTCTAGCAAATACAGAGGAGATAAGATTCTCCATGCAAAGGAATCAGATAGGGCTGACTGTTTGCTGAAGGTGGGCAGATAAACAGAGCTTTGGATCTTGTGCCACAGCCCTTTGCTTCAGGATCTTTCATGTATAAATTAAACAGTCATAATATGAAGAAGGTTTAACTCTCATTGCTGGGGATTGTAAAGATTTTTACTTGAAAACAGTCCTAGGAAACATTGCCCTGCGCAGCATTTTAGCTCTGGAATCATAGACTTGTTCAGGTTGGAAAGGATCTCTGAGATCATTGAGACCATTCCCAAGGCCAGCACTAACCCATGTCCCCATGTGCCACATCCCGATGGCTTTAAAACCTTCCAGTGATGGGGACTCCACCACTGCCCTGATAATCCTTTCCCTAGTTTTCCCTAATATCCAGCCTGGTCTCCCCTGGCACAGCTTGAGGCCATTTCCTCTTGTCCTGTCCCTTGTTCCCTGGGAGCAGAGCCCGACCCCTCCCGGCTGCCCTCTCCTACCAGGGAGTTGTGCAGAGCCAGAAGGTCCCCCCTGAGCCTCCTTTTCTCCAGGCTGAGCCCCTTTCCCAGCTCCCTCAGCTGCTTCTGGTGCTCCAGCCCCTTTCCCCAGCTCCGTTCCCTTCTCTGGACACGCTCCAGCCCTTCAGTGTCCATCTCACTGTGGAGGGTTACCATTCATTACTTACAAATTAACCAAAACAACACAGACCAGTCTAAAGAGCTCAAGAAGTTCACTGGATGATCTGGGCCTACCCATTGCAGTCCACATCTGCATGGAGTAACAAAACCTGACCCCTGCAACACATTCCAACCTCATGGAATTGCTCAACCCCATTGTCTTGATCTGCTGAAAGAAAAAATGACCAGATTTCTGTGCCTGATGCAAAGAAAAAATAAATAAAAAATTCAGAGTCAAGTTTGTTACTTACCAAATCTTCCCATCATCATCCTGCAAGCCAGAGCATTCAAAAACATTAAGTTAGTTCATGAATAAACAGTTTTGGAAGACAAGAGAATGGCCCTAAAAGGAGTTTTCCTGCAATATGCTGAGGGCCAGCCACTTGTGCAAACTCAGGGGGCTGAGCACATCACAGACCAGATACAACGTGCTGCAGGAATGTCTCCAGCAGAGCACCAGTGATGTCAGGGAAATCCATTCGCAATTAATGGAAATGCTTAATTACATTTTGCACATAATTATGACTTCTTATCCATAGTTTTTATGACGAGATGTGAATGACTAAATGTGCCTGTGTGTGCGTTTTCCACAAACATAATCTAAACTGCACATCTTACAAGAAGCAAAGCCATCTATCTCGCTTTAACCTGTTTTCTCTGAAGAAAACTGTTGTGGGGTGATGTTATGAGGCTCCTTTATTCCAGAACCATCTGCTCAGTGCCCAAGGTGTCCACCCCTTTAGGGTGGGCCCGGGGCGGGCCCAGCGCCTCGGGCCCCCCGGTGCGGGCCGGTTGAACGGGAGGGTGCTGGCCACGCTGCACTGCTCTCTCTCTTGCTCTCAGTTTGGTTTTTTTTTCCCATTCTTGCTGGTTTAGGAAAAGGTTTTGTTTGTTTTCCCCTTTCCTTCCCCTGACCTCCTGCTTTCCTTCCCTTCTTTCCAGACTAGGGGGCCTGCGGGGTGGCCCCGCCGGTCCGAACCCTGAGGAAGAGCAGGCCGGTGAGCGAAGGGACGCAGAAACCCACCAGTATTGCCTGCTTTTGACGAGGAGAGCCAACATTGACGAGGAGTCAACAGGTTTTTTCCATCTGCCCTTCTCCAACAGCCTGCTGTGTGGACTCCCCTTCCCCTCCCATAGACTGGGGGGGGCAGTTGACTTTGTTTTTTTTCCAGTTGTGTTTTGTGTTAATACATAGTTCAGGGGTTTTTTTCCACTTTCACTTGCTTTTGTTAATTTGTTTTATTGTCAGAGGAAAGGGGGAGGCCCCGTTTTTTTCCTTGGGGGAGGTGCTCATGCCTGAGCATTTCCTCCCAAGACTTTTGTCTCCAAAACCGGGACAAAAACCTACACTGTCTGTGAATACTGTGTAAGTAAAACTGCCATATATTAAATACATACATAGCCAGTATCATCAGACATATGCAGATGTTTATCAGCTGAGAATGAGGCCCTGATTTGCAGAGGAATCTGAAAACATTCAGTGAATGCTGGATTCTGCTGATCACTGCATTTTCCATAGGTGTACTTGTATCTGGATATACAACACATTAAGCAGTAAACCTCTTAATATTGTATAATATTAAATAGCTCCATAAAATATATGTATAAATACACATGCAAATGTGCAAAAATCTTTCCTGCTAAAAAATGTCCGAGCCCCAGCCTGCAGATTACATCTTGCAAACCACATCTGGAGGAAAGCACAAGCTCACTGCATTGTTCAAGGGCATAGGAGAGAGGAGAGGAATTTTGGTCCACAAACCTGAGCCAGAGCTCTGATCCTACAAAAACCACTACGAGATCCTTAATGTCCACACAGAGATGTTATGATCTCATTTCTGAGTGTTTCCATCTGAAAGATCTTCCCCACTAAGCATCACATGGTGCTTCATTTATCTTCAAAGCCACAGAAAGCTGAGCCAACTCTACAGGGAGCCAATACACTGATAAACTGAGGGAGGGCTCATGTAAACCCCTTTTAGAAGAGCTGCCTTCAGGCCATGTGAAGGAAAATCTCAGCTTTCGGCTGAAGCCAAAATGCATGTCTAGCCTTCTCCTTATAAAAACGACTGTAAAAACATAAAGTAAAATAATCTGGTGCAAAGACTGGAGAGGGAAGAGGTTTATTTATTTATTTCTGCTAAGCTCTTCTCTCCTTACAGCTTTAACTGTATCACTTCAGTTTTGAGAGGTATGTCAAAGAATCGCCTTTTGTCAAACTAGTTCTTCCCCGAAATATCTACATTAGCCCTTCATTTGATAGAGAAGATAGTACTAAGCAGATATATATAGCTCCACCCAGTAGGCAGGGGGGAAAAAAAGGCTCACAAAAGGCACTTTCAGTTAAAAAAAGTTCTAAGACACAAGAATTTCCAGAGGACTCTTCTCCCTTGTAGCATATTTCCAGAGACCAAGTCATTTCCATGTAGTTAAAAAAATACCACATGAAGGGACTTCGTTAATTTAACAAGGGTAGAGGAAGATTAAACTTCTCTCTCATCTTTAGAAATGGTCTCACATCCTGCACCGAAGCGTTTTGTGCTTACTCTGTCGTGGTTGTCAGCTCCTCTGAAACATGAGTGGTCTGAAGGAGGCCTTCACGCTTCTGGAAAGGAAGATGGAATTAGCAAAGGAGAAGCTCATCAGGGTCTCATTCAGCATCTTTCAGAACACCAGAGAGCAGAACTGGATAAATTCACTAAGTTTCACAGAGGCAGAGGTGAAACTGCTGACACAGGAGGATTCACCCCCAGAACAGGGGCATTGATCAGGTTGACAGCCAAAGGGATGTTTGGGAAATGTATATTTACACCTGTATTTGCAGCCAACTACCTCACTAACAATTCTCCTCCTTGGACCACAGTCAGCACCATGCCTGGAACACAATTCAGCGTTTGTCAGCCCCATGTTGGACCCCTGCAGGGCAGCTGGTCACGTCACAGTGTCAACCACAGCTTGCCACATCTGGCAGTCTGACTCTTCTGGGACTGAAATAACACGGATGGCTGTTCCCAGGCCAGAGCTCCTGAGTGCTGGCACAGCTCTCCTAGAGCAGGCACGGCACTGGGGCCACTGCCACACACCTGACAGGGACACATCCTCCAAGGAAACACAGGGAGCACAAAAAGCTCAGCCAATGATTTCACAGTGAATAGTATCTCCTGATACTGGGTTGTCTCTCCTTGGCATAATTTTCTGCATGAGTAAGGAATCTCTACCCAAGAGAAACAGCCTGTGTTGAGACTGAGTTTCAAAACACCTCCGAGGCTGGGAGTGCTTTCACCTGAGTGAAAAACTTGCTTAACATCTCCACGGGTTCCTTTCAAAACTATGCCTAAATGGAGGAATTTCTTTGGTCCTTTCTCTGTGCTCAAAAAGAGCTCAAATCTCAGCAGCCATCTAGGAACCAGGTTCTGTCAGAATGATTTAGGGGAGGGTTAATAAAGCTTCCTGGCTCACGTAAGCAGGGAAACCACCCCCAGGCACAAGCTCTGTACAC
This sequence comes from Daphoenositta chrysoptera, assembly GCA_013397915.1. Taxonomy (NCBI): domain Eukaryota; kingdom Metazoa; phylum Chordata; class Aves; order Passeriformes; genus Daphoenositta; species Daphoenositta chrysoptera. The sequence goes on from VZRO01006708.1 coordinate 86,966, forward strand.
CTTTACCATCTCAATACTTTTCACCAGCTAAAACCCAAACAAGAACTTATTAGGGAGAACAGCTTTGTGGAGAAACACATCCTTCCCCAGGAGCAGTTTAAGAAATGAGAAATGAAATCTAAAAACCAGCAAGAGGAACTCCTGCCCCTCCACTCCCTACTGAAGAAATTAAGGCAGGCAGAGCTGCTGGAAGGGAGGGAGCCTGGCTGGAGGCATGGAGGGAGCTGTTGGAGCTCCGTCCCTGACGGGGCCCTGGGCTGGATGCTGCCAGCTGGCCACGTCCTCACTACCCTCACTCCCCTATCACACTTCCATCTCATCCTGCTCCCCCGAGGAAGCCGTGGGAATGGTGCCAGGAGGTTTGGGGAAAAGCCAGGATGACAGCATGGATGGGAAAATGAGGAAGCATCTGACAGGGCAGTATTTTCCTGCATACAAAACAATGCTGTCTTTATTCCATCCCACCACGTCTCAGCTTTATTAACACAGGGCTCGGGACCTTCCAGGCACCCTGTACCCCAGGGAGAAGATGCTGTAACCTGTGAATGAAACCTCAGTAAGTGATGACTAGTGAGTAATGCCTCCAAGTGCCTGATAAGAAAGAGGAATGGATTCCAACACTGGCTCCCCAGCTGGTGGAAAGGGAAGCACTGCTCCTCCTCCCAGGCAGCTGAGCATGCTGCTCTCACAGCAAGCCTAGGTCCCCTGACCTTGCAATCCAAAAGGAAATGTCATTCCTTGATAAAACTTTGATTCCTTCCACCACTGGCACCAGACACATTTATTCTTCATCCTGCCTTGACTCTGACCTTTCAGTCTACAATTCAGACTAAAAGGGAATTACTGTAAAAATACCCCAGATCTCCCAGCAGCACCAAGGTGGGACATGCTGCAATTTTAAGAATGAGGCTGAGGCAAGCTATGCATAAAAGATGACAATTCCTGAGCCTTGTAAAAATAACCAACACAGTGAGCCTTAAGGACAGTTTTTATACTTAATTCTGAGAACTTTTTTGTTTTCCAGAATTAGGGTATTTCTTCACCATAAAAGCTTACATTTTGAATAGCCAGCAGTAGAGTCAGCTGGAAAATCTCAGTATTTTCAGTTCTCACTGGAAGCACCACTGAAACCAACAGAGTTTCTCTGCTCCCTGCCCTCACTGAGGAGGGCTGGAATGACAGGCATGTGTTGAGTGACACCAGCATTAAAGCAGGTATCACCCTAGACTCTTAACTCAGCACTTAGAGTAGCTACTCACAGGATTTTAACTAGAAGGCCCACCGAAACCCTTCCTCTGCTGGGACTCTTCTTGAATAACTTGGGCATATATTGCCATGGTCACCCAATTTCCTATTTCACACAAAGAAACCAGCAATAAAATTAATTCTGGAGGTTGACTTCAAAAAGGCTTTCAAGTTACTTCCAAGTAACTACATTTCAGGAACTCTGCTCTTGAGAGGGGCTACGTCATGGAGGCCATTATGAAATAATAAAAACAAAAGTGTTTTTCTGCTGGGTTGGTCTTGTAGTTGTTCCACATAATACAGAAAGACAGATAGATAGGTAAAGGTTCTTCCTGCCAAGGAAAGTAAAACAGAAAGTAATCTCCAAAATGCTTGCAGGTTTCTGAGCAAACTGAACAGTGCAGGACCAAAAAAGGATAGTGCACTGTTTGACAGATCCAGATTGAGCTACAGCTCTTTCTCAGACTCTAAACCAACTATTTTAAACTTAAAGAAAATATACAGCATCTTAAGAAAGTCTCAGTCTGTCACCTCAAGATGCTAAAGGAAGAGAAGAATTTAATGGAAAGGCAGAATCACCACCAAACTGTGGAGATCTGGATAAATACTTTCCATGTAGCACAGTGCTGTCATACTATCTCACGTTATGGATCAGGACAGAGAAAGTAAGAGAAAAAAGAGCCCCAGCACTTACACAAGCTCATAAGGTGTTCTGCATTGCTCTGGGATGGGCTGTGGAGATGCACACAACTTGGCTGAGCAGTGATTTGCCAAACCAGTTTATTTTCATGGTGTAAGCACAGTCCTTTTGAGGAAGAAGCACCTCAGGGATCTGCACAGTGTGAGGACAGCTCAACAAGTGGATAATGATAATCGAAGTCAACCATGAAAATGAGACGTAGCTAGTTTCGAAAACTTCAGTGTGGGTGTGTTCTTGCACCATATTCCCACAGCATCTTGCATGGTTTTCTTGCTGTAGGGTCAGTTCTGAAAGACTTGCACAGAAGTCTCTTAACAAACTGTTTATTAACCCCCTCAAATGTATATTCAAGCAAAAAGAGGCATTTAAATGAAAACCTCTCAGTTAACACCTTATGTTAATTGTGATCTAGTTTGACACAACCTTATTCATTACTGGGATATGTAACGAGATCATGTAACAACAAATTGGTAATAATAGCAATAATCTTCTTAAAAGTAGTTTTCTTACGTGGATTAGGAACAATATTAACCTCACTACCATTCTGTTTGTCATTAGTATAACAAAAGTAAACCAAATCAATTTAAAAAGATCTGTGTAATTGAACCAGCATGTGTTTTTAGACTAGATTATGGACGCTGAACTACAAAAATTCAGTTTACCAAACCATAAGGCAAAAGTTCTTGTTCCAGAACAAACATGCTCTGTTTCATACTGTCGCTTGCTTTCCATTTAAATAAACAAAGCTGGAGAGTTGCAAGCTTTTCCCAAGCAGTGGGTTAGGGGCTGAGACAAGCCTCCTCTTGCTCAGGGCAGGCTCTGGCCATGACCATCTCCAGGACTCCAGTCTCTAGATCCAAGAGCAAGAGCCTCTAGGATTTGACTTAATTCCCACTGTACCTGACACCTTCAGGCACTCCCTTGGGGACACAGGTGTTGCTTTCTCTCTCTCTCTTCCCTAGTTTCTTGTCAGCCCTTATGTCATCCTGTCATCCTAGTCTCAATCCAGGGACTCTGGTGAACCAGATGGTGTCTCTTCTATATCCCTCCAACAGGAAAAGAAGTGGAAACCTCCACAGCGTTCCCTCTGCTGTAGAGGTGGAAGGTTCTGAAGCTTGAACTAAGGACAAGGAAAGGGAGGCTTTACCTCTCTACCTAATGTTTTTTTCTGACTTTGCAGTTACAGAAGACACTTCACTGTACTAGGTAAAAGGAGGTTTCTAGCATCAGGGTGTGAGAGAACTGCTTACTAGCTTATATTTACATATTCCTCCTTATCTTTCCAAGACAGACAAAAGAAAGTTTAAAAGGAATCACTCTCCTATTTATATTCATGTCACTTTATAACTAACTCACTGAAGAACAGTGAGTTCTGAAAGAACTAAAGCAGTTCAAAATCACCTCCTATAGGTAATACACACATTTATTGTGGACCAGGGAGTATCCATCAATTTCTCATTTACATCACACCCTGCACCTCTAGAACATCCAGGCAGGCAGCCTGGAAAACACCATTACTTAAATATAAAGCAAAATGAGGCTCATCTAATCAACCACCCTGCATCTTGTAAGGGGATCCAGGTTTGCAAAACAGATTGGGATACTTTATCTTCTTTATTCTTGACAGGAAGCTCAGTGCAGCCTGACAGCTGGAACAGTAAATGGCACTTGCAGAGTGAGGGCCACAGCAAGCAGGCACGGCAGGAGCAGAGTGCCTGCTGGAACACATCTGCCTGGGGTTCAGCACCTGGGAGAAAACCTGGCTACCCATGTTACAGATGTGGGAAGCTTTCACTGGGATAGAAGGCAAGGAAAAAGCAGAAGTACAAATGCTTGAAAGTAGAGTCTTTGTAGAGGGAAAGGAAATGGTCGACACCGAGCATAGAAAGGAATAAGTAGAGCAGTATCTAGGGCAGGGGGGAAGCAGTCAGGGTTCCTTAGGTCAGATCTCTCCTCCATATCTAAGGAGTGCTAACAAAAACACAAAACTGTGAAAGAAATGATGAAAGTCTATCACGCCCGCCAAGGAAAACAACATGTCTAAGTCTGCACATGAAGTCATTGGGGAAAAACAACACTGCTAACAGGCATTCCAGACTAAGGAGATTCTATGTGCTGAAACTCCTTCCTGTGCTTTTTATGTTTCAATGGCTTCTCTGCAAAAAATGCATGTAAAAATAAAAAATGTCCTGCAGTGACAAATAACAGGCCCAATACTTATACAAAATCCCATTGCATACTTTCAGCTTGCTATTGCAGTAGCAAAGGGTGGCCCCAAACCCACTACAGATGTGCTGTTCTTGGGGTCACATTTTAGGTTGCACATACAACCCAAAAATGCATTCCCATGGGCATGGGACTCACTAAACAACTGGAACACACATTTTCCAAACGACAAGAGATGGGAGGCAATGGGTGGGAGCAGCCCAGGACTGCACAAAGCACTCTGTTCCTCCCAGGAGTTGGTACTCACCCGTACAACCACCACTTGCACTGACACATGCTCAGGCAGCCGGATGGGAGCTCGGAAATGCATTGCCAAAGCCACCAGAAGGTGAAGAATGGAAATCAGATTCTTGCCATGGATGGCTGCAGGGAACAAGGGAAATGAAGCAAGTAAAAGGATACTGAGGCATTATTTTAAAACAAACAGCTCCGGAGGAAAAGGCAGTGAAAAATGCTTTTGGTCAACACAGACTTTTTATCTTTCTTCCTGTTTTTCCTGAATTAGTAAGGCTTACAGTGTAACTTCACCGGTAGCAAAGCCTAGATTCAGTCCTTCCTTTAAGCCTAACTTAAAATTCCAAACCATCTCTGCTCAACACCAACAGGCAGACCCAACCACTTGCTTTTCACTGCTCTGGAGGACACTAGAGAAAAGTGCTCTTAGCAGACTTCGTAAGTCATAACACACTTTCTGAGAAAATGTAATAGAGTCCTTACAGTCAACATTCCACTTGATTGTCCAGCCATGGGGTCGGAGTAAATCATGGACAGCTTCCAAGACTGTCTGCAACTTCTGCTTCTGACCAATTTCAGATTGTGTCACCTCTGCCACATTTAGTTTACGGTCAGCCAATTTTTCTGCATTTGAAAAACAAACAAAACAAATAAATAAAAAGGAGAGGCAAAACCAGATTAAACTGTGTGGAAATAACAAGCACAGACCACTGGAGTCCACTAGAACTTTTCTAAGAGAATTATTTCCTTGGAAGGAAAAATAGCTGTAAGTAAAACTTTCACCAAAGTGTGTCAGTTCCAATAAAAATGTGACAAAACTGGTAAAGTCTGGCTGAACATGCTCATCAATCAGGTGTAAAAATATGTAACAACTTTCAGCTAGACATCAACCTAGCAGCAATATTAATTACACCTCCCAATTTCTTTCACTGCAGAGAAGCATTTGGCACAAAACAGCCTTCACTACCCAAGGAATCTGCACAGGTGTAAAAGACTTTTTTAAAAAGTTAGTTTAGGACAAAAAATGGGAAATACTTTGTGTGAACATTTACTTCAGCTTGATAAGCTTTATTTCAGGTTAGCTGAAGGTATGAATTTAAGCTGAAGCACATTTTGCACCCTCAAACCCTCAAGACTCATATGCCTCAGGATTAGCTCAGTGGAACTAATTTAAAAAGTAAGTTGGTACAATCTTGTCATGTTGTTGACATGTCACATCATAGTTGATTACTTCCAAAATGAAATAATGCAGGAAAATGTGTAAAATTCCATTACTAACATTTCAGTTCTGTGTACATAATGTAATTATTTGTGGCCAAAGTCGTAGACAAGTCATTCTTCTCTTCCTCTGCATTGTGGCGCTTGCAAAAGAGACAGGAGCTAAAATTCTCTAAAGAAAGAAAAAGCGGGTAGCTGAGGAAGGTGGGGTAGAGCCCTCCAGCTATCAGAGCAATGGGAACAGCTGATTCTCTCTCCACACCCATGAAAAATGTGGCCAAACTCACTGTGCTGATCTGTCCAGGAGGTCAGGACTGGTTGGCCATATTCCAGTTATATACTATTCCCTCTTTAAAACAAAAAACATACTTCACCAAAACTGTTTTCACAAAATTAGATGCTAAAGAATCTAAAAATTCTTTCAGAAATGTTTCAGAGTTGTCAAAACCTATCATTCCAATAATGGGATATATTTCTGCTCTCAAGTTCAAGAGTATGTGTCTTCTGGATGTTTTATCTATCTGAAGATATATATTTGTTGATTTTAAGGTGGCAGCAATACGAAAGTAACTCAAACAGAACCGACTTGCAGGTTATCAATTAACAAATACTTTGAACATCTTGACTATTTCTAGCTGTCTAAAGTAGGAAATTTTTATAAATATTTGAATAACATTAATGAGAAAAACATTCTTTAGCCAAGATATCTCTGAATCTTTTCTAAGCAGGCTATCAAAACAAGCAAATTAATTTTTTGATCCTATGTTAGGGCTCCTACCTACTCTCAGCCCACATTAGCTGTCAGTCAGCAAACAAATTTCTTTCCTTTCACACTGGAATCACGTGGACCAAGCCATTCCATGAGTGGCACTCTGAGTGCCACTGCTTGCATCTTGATAAAATTAACTAAACAAGGAGCTCCACCTCGATCAGTCATTTGCTAGTATCTTATTTCAAACTGCTTCAGCATAAGCCCGGTGACAAGCTGTTGTCTTTCACTCTTTTTTTGGGGGCCATGGCTATCAAGATGAAACACCTCTCACTCACAAGGAATGGTTTACTACTTGAAATTTCATGACTACACCTTGTTAGTTTTTCTTGAAAGGTGAAGGAAGAAACAAAGACACCACTGAAGAACAGCACAGGACTGGGGCTGAGTTGTGGTAGCTCCAGGTCAGGGGAGATGCATCTGCTCTTCAGTCAGAGGCCCAAAATGAAGGGAATGAGTAAAAGCTGGTTCAGTTAAAGATTTCAGGCTTCAAGATGTCCAGGTTCATCTTTCCTCCTGCAAGATATGCTAAGTCTGACTGCTCTACACAGAGAATCATAGAATCATTTGGAAGGTTGGGAAAAATCCTTTAAGATCATCAAGTCCCAGCACTAACCCAGCACTGCCAAGTCCATCACCAAACCACATCCCCAGGTGCAAGATCTGCATGATTTCTGAACACCTCCAGGGATGGTGACTCCAACACTTCCCTGGGCAGCCTGTGCCAAGGCTTGACCACCCTTTCAGTGCAAAAAATTTCCCAATATCCAACCTGAGCCTCCCCTGGCACAGCTTGAGGCCGTTTCCTTTTGTCCTGTCCCTGTTCCGTGGGAGTGGAGCCTGACCCCCCCTGGCTGCCCCCTCCTGTCAGGGAGTTGTGCTGAGCCTTGTTTTCTCCAGGCTGAGCCCCTTTCCCAGCTCCCTCAGCCCCTCCTGGTGCTCCAGCCCCTTCCCCAGCTCTGTTCCCTTCCCTGGACATGCTCCAGCCCCTCCATGTTTTACATACACACATATGTAGGTACAACTAAGCACCTTCTAAATGTCTGCAGGCTTGAGGCTGTACCCATGGCTCCACAGGGAATGTGAGTGACACCCGAGACAGATACAGTGAAACCCATTGCCAGCTGCAGAAACAGAGTTATGAAGTATGCTATGAAGTACAACTGGATTCAAGCAAATATTCCCCCGTTAAAATTACCTGTACAACGCTGATCCGCACCACATTTGGAGGATCCTGGCTGCAGGCTAACCCAGAAGTGCTAAAAGTGCTCTTGTTTCATTCCTCAAGTTATTATTTTTGAGGGGCTTCAACTGCACGCAAAGCTAATTGTCATTAAGCAATTTTAAAAGCTTGTGGATGTTCATCCAGACTCCTGTCATTTAAGGGGCACACAGAAAATCCAGCAAGCAGCACCCATCAGCACCAGGTCCTCCTTGCCCCACTGTGACACACACACCCCACAGCCCAGTTCACTCTTGAAAACACACCAGAAGTGAGCTGAGAAAAGTCTGGCTAAGAAACTGTGGATTTACATGGGACTGGAAGCCTCAAGCATTTTGTTGGCTAAAAGCATCACCATAAATCACTGCATTATCACAAGTCATCTCCACTGTGCTTCCTGCACCAACACACACACTGCAAAAATGGAAGGGGGCTGCAAAATCCAAAATTCTCAACCAAGTGTATCCCCTCGTGTCATTCACACAGTAGTGCACATTTTGAGCTAATGCCTGCTGCCATGCATTCTCTCTTTTCCCCTGCAAAAGTAATACTATCAGGAGCTCAAAACAGCTCTCAGCCCGAAAGCTTTCATAGCCAAACTATACTGACAAAATTTTGCGCTGCACGGCTTCTGCTTGGCACCACAAACACAAACCTCTTCACTCCTTTTCTACCCTTTATTTCAGCTGCCTGGACTACATTTAGCCCATGAAACAAATACCTAGGAATCATCTGGATTTCCTCCCCTCTCAGCAGACAGCCTTAGGAGAACAGATGGAGGAGCTGAGGCTGCAGACATCAGTGAAATCAAGCATCTCCCTGAAATGTTGAGTTACTGCACAGACCTGCTGCTGTCTGCAGGAAGAGGTTAATTTTGGGCCCTTCCAGTTCTCTTGTGTGGACTCACCCAGCAGCTTTTGCAGCACCTGCCCATCATAAAGGTCCTCCTCAAGTTGTTTGACAATGATTCTCTCCTCCACCAGCACATCGTTAATCCAGTCAATTAGAACCTGCAAGCACAGAAAAAGGAGGCAAATGTCTAAAACCAACAGAAGTATGTTCCTTTCATTCAAGGCAGTAATCAGGAATATAAAACAGATGAAGTGTAAGCATATTTATGTATTTCCAAGTTGCAGAGAGAAGACCTGAATCTAAAAAACAAAGTAGAATAAGAGCATCTCATTGTCCCCTATTGTTTTTAGTTCAGGTCTTGACAACAGGACAAGCCATTTTATCCTCAGCTGTCGCAGAACACAAAAGTCCAGAACTAAGATCTTGGTCAAATGGGTCTGATAATCATTCTACAATTTTAACAGTTCCCATATGCTGACTACCATAAAATCATTCAGTCACCTGTGAAAAATGAACGAACATAAAGAACCTTTAAAAACAAAGGGAACTGAGCTAAGTTTTCCAGGTGCCAAAGATCATTATTTCCAAACAGTTACAGGAAAGCAAGCCTTGACTGGGGCTGGTAGTAGTGCTGTCCTCCAATTTATTACTTGGAAAATTGAATTGTTTTCACAAAAATAACAGAGTTCTGTGGGAAGAGACACAATGTTAATTCCTGCTACTTCCTTGGTTTTATAAGAGGAGAAGAGTATTGCCAATCACAGATGTGAAAAATGCATTAACCAGAGCCACCCAAAAACAGTAAGCTTCATTTAAAGATTCTGTAATCTTTAATTTGCATCATATAAAAGTGTGGATTCTTTCAATTCATTTTTTGATTAGACCCCGTATTTCTGCCTCTTCTTGACAGTTGTGATGGCTAAGAAAGTTCTGGGTTTTCAATAAACAAGAAATTGTGAAACAAAAGCAAATAAACAAAATATATGCAGGCTTGCAGAGGAAAACACCCACCTCGGGAATCCCAGGGAACACAAGCATTTGAACATGTTGGTCACAAGGACATTTAAGTTATTCAGCCTGACTACTGATGTTCATTCAACCTAAAAACCTCAAATAAATTTGGCTAGGCTTAGTGACCATGAAAAAGTTTACAATTCAAACATGAAATACTAATGCTTCATGTACCTCTAATACATATCTTTAGTACTTCCAAAGTATGCTGAAAGTATGCAGGGCTGAAAGTCAGCTCTAAAAATAGGAACAGCACGTAAGTGGCAAATTTTAGCTGAGTGATTTGGCAATTGCTCAGTCCATGGAAAGCAAGGATCAGCATCAATGCCTCACCTATGTAAATTACCTCTGCCCTCTAAGCTGCCCAGAGGGATTAAAACCTCAGTAATAAAAACGACTCCTCCAAAGACCTCACTTTAAAAATAAAGGTTTTCTGATAAGATATTCACTATTCAGTATCAGCAGCTTGTGTCAGAAATGGTCTTGTCTCACACAGGAACAGGAAGAGGGGAGGTGATTGAAGACGTGGATACACAAGGATGAGCTCTGCAGCAGCAGCAGCGTCACCCAACTGCTCCCCTGTGACAAATCAGCAAAGGATTACAACAGCTGGAAGCCAGTGAGAAGCACAACACTACCTTTCACCTCAAAAACTTCACCAGTAATACAGAAAAATCAGCCCTAGATAACAAGACATCATCCAGAAAGAGATTTTCAAATGTGACTGCCCAATTCCGTAATTACACAAGCTTGACACTCTAATACATCCATAGAAAATCAACTGAAGAAACCAAAATCATAAAAGATTTAGGTCTTATATGAGATTTACAGAACAGACTTTCAAAAATTATCTGAAGCTCAGCTGAAAACAATTTAATGATCAGATCCCACTACAGTGCCTATAAGAAGAGGCTGGACTTCAAAAAGTCATCAAAAGCTTTGTTAAAGAAAGACTCAGGATGCTAAACTATGTGAAACCACTAATAAACATTTTATTTTGTTTGTCCTGTGCTGAATGGTATTGAAGTCAGAATCTAGAAAATGCCAAGGAATTAAAAATAAAAGAATAAAATGTAGGATCCAACATCCCATTTCCAAGAGTGCAGATACATAGGAATCACGGTACAGGGTCTTAAAAAAGGAAAATACTTACACTATGTGCTAATTAAATGTTTCCCAAAAATTTAGCACCAAAAAAATTTAGGCAAAAAAACTACAAAAAAGAGACACAAATTTAACAGGTCTAGCCATAGCTATTTTATTATTTTAGTAGTTTAGTACCTGAATCAAAGAAAAATATCCCAAAGAACATTCTAACTTCTCTACTATTCGGAGTACAACTCCAGCTCCACTAGAAAAAATGAATTTGCAAAGGAAAAAAAAAAATCCAATTTTTTTCTTTACCAGCTGTTGAAGACTGGAAAGTACAGTAATTAAAAATCCTAAGACTTTCTTGATTTCTTGATTGTGTCTTAATTAGAAGCCTGGAAAAAATTTTCAGCACAGATTTTTTTTAATTAAACTTTTACAGAGGAAACACCACATTGCTTATTGAAACGACGAACACACGGAAATAGTTTCTGACTCTGCTCACAGAAAGTCAGCTCTCTGCAGTTCTTTGTAATTTCTTCTTCATAAAAAGGCAGAAGCAGGAAATATTCAACAACCTGAATGCCTGAAAATTCCAACAGCTTGACACAGGCACACTTGGTGCTTGGTGGGAAGCAGACGAGCTTTTCCTAGGCATGAAAAGATGCTTAACCTTGATCTGTCTGGTCTCACACTCCTCTAACCATTCCTTCCTTCCTGTGCCTGCACTTCATAGAGCTGCAGCTCAATATTGCATTCTGGGCTCATAAAAAGCTGCTTTTCTATAGCCTTCTATAATATTTGGGGCTAGCAGTGTGGTTTTGAAAATTTAATATGATATTCTTCTGTCCTCACAATCATGCCTGACATTTCATGCATATCTGCCCTCATCTAAAGCACTTTTGAACTGGGCCAAATGCTCACACACATGCACTTGTAGCTGTAAAAATTCAGAGTTCAAGGGCATAAGGACCCCACAGTCACTGCTGTACAATAGTGAAAAAAATGCAAAATAACACAAAATACATGAACACATCTGGCACAATGGGAAAACAGGAAGCCCAGCCACCAAAAACAGCACAGAAAGAAAACGCTGGCTTCAGCGACACACTTCCCCTCAGCTTCTGGGAGAATCAGGAAGCAGAGATCAAAGGTATGAAACTGGCTTCAGGGCTGGGCATGAAAATTAATAGCAAAAATTCATATTCAGGCCTCTTGACTAAGCACAAAGCACTGGCATCCTGTAAGCCAAGAGGAAGGCTTCTTGTTGCCAAAAGCAGATCACAGAGCATTTAGGGAGCTCGGTTTCAACTGGTCACATGGGAGAAACCACATTCAAAGGACAGTGGCTTCATTTTGGTTTTCTCTTCACCTCAGTAAATCTAAAAAAGCCATAAAGCCAGACATGGGAAAAGCTGGTATCTTCCAGGACAGCGAATGTTTTACTACAAATGAGAATGTTTAATCTTTTCAGGCATTGTCTAGAGCAGCAATGTTTGGTTCTGTATGAAGTTTAGATGAGTCTTTTAAAGGTTAGAAGTGGTTGCAGTTATAAGCCAATCTCACAGAAGTGTTTGCAGGGAGGAAAAGCACCTTACAACTGTGGCTTGCTGCCTTTTGTCAAGGCACTTTCAGATGGGACCCAATTTTTGCAGGCAGATGTTCTAAAATTTTGCATTCAGTTAGCAGAAGCTCTTTTTCCTATTCTTCCTACTGAAATACTGAAAATGAGCAAATATTGGACAATGAGTAAAAGAAGCTCACATATTTCAGACACTAGAAATAGAGCACTTTGTGAATACAATATTTATACATACATGTATCTAAAACCAGTAACTCATCTCTCTTTCCCTGATCTGAATTTTCAGCTTCAGGTCGTTTAGCCATGCACCAAATTTTGATTATACACAGGGCAAATGAAGTGAGTTTATAAAAGCTGCTGGCCAGAGAGGGAACCTTGTTGAACACTTCATTCTGACAAATTGCAACTATTTTTAGAAAACCGTCTATGGTGATAACAAACAACACTTCCAGGCATAAGGTTTTTCATATGTGCAAGAAGACTTGAAGCAGGTATTTTCACATCCCCAACTAAGCAGCCTTCAACACAGAGTTTCTCTGTATATTTGCTTTACAATGAGTGAGGAATGAGGCTTTTTGTTGTGTCTTTCATCTGCTGGTCTCTGTATTACCACAATGCCGTACAGTCTGTCCCTCTAGAGTTACAAAGGCTCTGTCAAAATCACTTCCAAATGCCCAAACCATAATGCATATAATTCCTATGGCATGAGGTTAGCAGAAATTAAACCAACATTTGGTCAAGACAAAGAGGTACTAAAGCAGTGTCAGCAGCAGATATCTCTGCTGCTGCTTTGCACTGAGATCCATTTACCCAGCTGCATGTGACTGGCAGGACAGAAACACTCAGCATCAGTGGTGGCAAACCGTTGGCATGTCTAACTCGGGTGCTGAAAGAGATCTGGGCTGGCCCCAACGAAACTCAGTCACTCTGCCAGCTTTGAAAAGGCATGAGGCTCTGCTGCTGCTATTGGCACATTCTTCTCTGAGGCGAAAAAGAGAGAAAGAACCACTTGGAACTATAAAAACCTCCATCTATTCAAGTTCCCACTCCTCACCCATCCATGGAGATCTCTCCTTTCAGGCTCTGGGTGGGGCAGACACTTTTCTGCTGGCTGGGTTTCTAAAGCACAGCAATTCTCATCCAGCACTGGGGCTTTGGAAAATGCCATTAACCACCAAAGAACAGAAAGTGAGGAATAAATTACTCATATTTTTTTGCATTATCCAAGCTCTGTAGTATAGAATAAGTTTTGCCAACATAATTCAAACCTCTCCCTGGCTCACAGATTCACACCAACACAGTGTGAGTTCACACCAATGCCGCTGAATCTCTGTAAAAATTCTAACTGCTGAGAGGTATGCAAGTTATTAGCAATTACCTAAATTACACAGGCACTCTACAGAACACATCTCTCCTTTGAGGATGATCCCAAGGAAACAATCTTCAGTTCCATGCCGCTCCCTGCACTGGGTGATCCCGTTCCATTGGAACCTCTCTCCTTGTGCAAGTGTGAACTGGCCTAGTGACCCTGAATCTGATTCTGCAATGCACTCAAACATACCCTCAAATGCTGCTCTGGCCCCGATTTTCATTCCTCCTGGAGGTTTTCAGGTCTTTATCCTGAAAGAATATAACCTTTCTGGACTATGACATCGAGGGAAGACTCAAAAGCTTGTACTAAACTCAGCAGGAAAATTCACAATTTAAGAGCAACTGCGGTCTCAGTATCAAGTCTCCTGAATCACAGAGTACATCTGGTTCCTCCATTGCAGTGACTCTTGTTCAGCTGATAGTATCACTGCTCCAGTAGCAGAGAAACTATATTACATTCTCAGAGGGTGATGCAAGCCCACTGCACCGTGGAGAGAATTAATGGATTTAGGTACTAACAAAGAAAGAATGTGCAGCCACTTAATTTAAAACCACAGTGTACTCCCAGTAAATTAAAATAACAGAAATTTGAGCACAGCTCCTTGCTAAACTCAGTCTGATGTGGTTTTGTGATGCTAAGCACGTTATTGCAGTGGTAATAACAGATCACTGGGCTTGTTTAAAAGATGTACCAGGTAAGCAGTTGGCTGAGGCATTTGCTGAAGCAGTTTACTTTGGGGAAGCAGATGTGTGCAGCCAGGGTGCATTAGGTTTCCAGAAGGCAATGTGTTCCAGCTCAACCCCCTCTCAGGAAATGATATACACTACCCAAAATTTTCATATCCACACAGATATATCTGTATTGTTGTTTCCAACAAAAATTATTTTTACAATTATTTTAAAGAAATAAAGGGAAAGTGTAGTGGGAAGTATACCACCAGCATAAGTACTTTTTTGAAAGAGATCACACTTGTTCAGGCTCGCCATCCCTTCTCTTCCTGCTTGAGCTTGCACTATTTTAATCCCAACAACTTTCTGCATAGGAAAGGTTCTCCTAAACACAAGTCCTTCAAGATCAAGTCCTCTGTCATGCCAGGCAGGAACTACGGGCACTGCTGAGCCAGAAAGTCTCACTTAACATCAGCACATCTGGGCACAGCTTATCAACACCTCGGGCAGGTGTGTCCAGTGATGAGACAGACGCAGAACTACCCTGAACCAGCACACAGCTAAACTGAGGGCAGAATGCAGGGCAAGAAGAACCTCAGTTCCAACTTCCCCATTACAAAAGAGGTCCCCTCCTGATCCCCCCTAACATTTCAGTGCTACTCTTTCTTCTCCTGAAACCTCACTAACGCTTTGCAAAGCTCCTTCCCAGCTTTCACCAACAGGAGGAACCTACATTTTATGTGCAGGGTCTGCAGACAGACTGAAGCCAAGCACTGATCCTTGTAGTGATAATCACAAGGATATAAGTGGACAGTGGAGCTTTACTCCACAACTCCACGCACACCCTGACATTCAGCCTTTCCTTGTCCCTCTCACTGTTGCTTTTAGCCTTGCTTCACTATTGACCTTCCTCTCAGTTTTCACAGCTACACTCCAGTAACAAGTTGCTATTCCTCAACTGTGTTCTTGGTGATGCCATGATGATCTTTTGCCTTTTCTTTTATACCCCTTTTATATACTTTTTCTATATTCTTAGTGCTTCTAGCCCAAATTCTTAGACCTAATATTTTGTTAAGCCAAGAGACTAAACATCTTGGAAGCCTCGCAGTGAGGGGTCAGAAAGCCCCAGACACCGAGGTCCTCTCTAGAACACATTCTGTAAACTGAGATAGGCCAAGCCAGGGGAAGGTTCCTCGGGGCAGGGGGGTCACTCGAGCCTCTCCCTGGGGAATCTTTGATAGATGTGCTGATTTGTAAGGCCTATAATGATACACCTGATTCATCGTGTGTGTGCATTCCGGTGTGCTCTTCAGCACATTCCACCTGGATGTGCTGCACCTAAGGATCCTTAAATAAATACCGAGGTAAAAACCCCTTTTTCTCCTCTAACCATGTTTGGGCCTTGATTTCAAAACCAGGGATAAAGCATCACTGGGTGACCAGCTTGTAAATTACTCCAGCTCACTAGTTAAAGTTTTGAAGAAGGACAAAACATTGATTTCCTACCTTGATCAGTTCCTTGAACTTGGGGTCTTCTTTTGAGTTAGGATCGATCATAGTGCGTTCCTCATTCTCCTCTGTTCAAGTAAAAGGGGAAACCTTAATGAGATCCACTTCAAATGTGTGTGGCTGCAACTGCAACAACTCCTGACCATGAAGGGGCTTGTCAGCTGATCGGGAAATGGCAGTGCCTACTCATCCTCTTCGCCAGGGGATGTCCCATGACCCAAGTATCAGGCAATTTTAGAGACACACAGAGAGATATCACAGCCGTACTTCCTATATCAGGATTGTTTTCACTAACCTTCCCCTGCTCCGGCCCTGCTGTAAGCACAATGCTTCAGCAAAATCCCTGTCCTCATGTAGAACACATTGATGGTAACACACCAAAAACCCCAGTGCACTTTTCTCCTTCTCCTCAGTTAGAATTTAACTTCTACTTGAAAACACCTGTCCAAAATTACAGCACCTGGAAGAATATAGTGAGCTTAATGCACTACACTCAGTGCAGCTGCTGAGATTTGGGCTGAGTTTGTGCCTCCACCCTCTGGTTCCCCAATACTTGGTCACACGTGCTCCTGAGTGAAGGAACTCCTTAACCTTTGCTTAAGCTTAAGAAATAAAATTACCCCACTTCGTATCAGCTGTACTTGTGCATAGGGAAAGAACATAACATAGATTTCACAGGTGTAAAGTCTTCTATTTCTTCTGCTGATGAGATGAAGATGTGTGAGAAGTGCTCTCTAATGGCCAGAATGCAGGGCATATGCAATGGCCCAATTGATTTCTCAGTTCCTTCTATCAGGATAACAAAGGAGGGGTTTTTGTATGACCACTGGTCAGGCCATTGTCACACCGCTCAGTGGAACCCTTTAAAACCTGGCAGTGACCAGCCTACAGTGACTTCCCACTGCAGTGCCAGACTTCACTGCTGTCAGATGGGAAACATGACACATCCTGGACACAAGACTGACTACACAGTATTGAGTAACCAGTATCTAACTGGTTACCTTAGACCTCAGCCATACATTTGGGGTCAGTATTTTCCAGGGCACTGCATTTTTATTAAAAAACATAAGACCATGCTGTCGGAACACACTTGAAAAATTCCCATGAACCAATGAAACAACGATGAATTCTTTTGCTGCTTTTCCTCCCCCGCACCCCCGTTCCTTTAGTTCCTCTTTACTGCCTAGGGTGAGTCAGGCAGGCCATCCTAAGGAAGTGACACCCGCTACACACCCTTAAACACTCAGCCTGAACAGGACTTGACCCATAACGGCACATAATTTGCCACAGAACTTGGGTGAACATTCACTGGTGGTCATGCCTTTGCAGGACAGGCCTTCAGCAGTAGTCCTGCATCTTCTAAAGACATCCACAGCTTTAGTGGTATCCAGAACAAATCACTGGGGACACTCCTGGTCCAGACATACCAAAACAGAGCAACCAACACTTCGCCCACATCTTAGAAAAAAAGTACTTTGCATTTCCTACTACTTTCCTAATCAGAAAATCCAAATGACTAACACTTTTCTGGTTTTAATTTACTATTTTATTATTAGTCCTGATGTTTGATTTACTGTTTTATAATTAGCATGCTTTAGCTAATTCTGTAGATTAAGAGACATATGGCCAGCAAAGGCAAAAGTGGTTTATTTCAACAAGTTTTAAATACCTTTTGCTATTACATTATGCTGTTCCTCTTGTAGGGACTCAGAGTGAGGAAATGGGGATAAACTACCTCATTTGGCACTGCTCTTAAAATTCCATTTAGCCTAATTTCTAGTCTACAAGTAACATGCAACCTTTCTCAATTGTCACCTCCAATCCTCTCAATTCCAACTGGGCAATCTGCATTCAGCAGTGAAGCAGTGATGTGGGGGCCAGAGTGGCCCCCTTCACAAACCATCTATCTCTGTAACATGGAAACTTACCTAATAGTGTGTCCTCTGGATGGATGTCCACAGTGCTTGGGTTCATTGGTGCATTGATGGCATTTTTACCTTCTTCTTGGAGGTCACTCACTGGATAGAAGGAAAAAAAAATGTGTAATAAATGCACAGTTGGTATATAAGTAGGGCTTGGGGACGGTGTTCATAACAAAAGACAACATCTGGTAGATCCATTTCAACACAGTTTATGGCATGAAGAAGTGCAGCCACAGTGGAAAATAAAATTGAAGTAACATCCTTCTATAGCTTCCTATTAAACAGAGCTACCACACAAGTGGCTGGAAACTTTTAGCAAGAAACCCAATTCCATGGTAAGAACAAGCTCAGAGTGCTTGTTTCTCCAGAAGGAAAGGGTGCGAGCTTTGCTGCAGGATGGCCCCAACGTAGAGCAGACATCAAAGTGTAAAAACAAACCCCTTTTCTGACAGCCTGACCATCACTCATCACCTCCCTTTGTAGCTGCAGAACAGGAGAAACTGCAACTTGCTACTGGCCTTACTAAATCCTCAGAGAATCCCAGGGCGACCAAATAAAGATGAAAATGTATTTAATTCCAGCGTTGCCACTTGATAGAATAGATGTGCCATGATCTGGTGAACACAAATCTGATTTTTTTTTTATTTCAAGCTCTTGTGTTAAACTTACAACTCTCCTTTTGGGAAAGTCAATAAACCATGCTTCATAAATAAAATGGATGTTAAAATACTTCCCTGCATCCTGCCATATGGGAGGAACTAAACTTGAGGACAAACACTGAATAGCTCTTCAGTGTTTTCACAGAGCTTGACAGGAAGAAAAGCACCAGCACTGCTGTAACACTTTCAAACTCTCCAAGGAACATCTGCCCTTAAACTCAAGTAACATTTATTATAAGGCATGATATTGAACTAGATGGATGTGAATTAGGAGGTCCAAAGAAACCACAACAGCCCCATCTTTTCAGTGACAATTCTGTGTAAGCATGAACTAAAATGACTTGTGGCAGTATTTGTGGTTAGTGCAGTCTCTTTGGGAGGGGTCCAAGTCCCACACTCTTTTCAGGGAAAAGCAAGGACTTCCAAATAAATAAGGTTTGCTAAGCAAACTTTTCTCAGGAAAGAAAAGGAGGAACAGTTAAATAATGGTCACAGTATCCCTGCAAGCTCTCCCCTTCCAGAGCAGTCATTATTCCCCCTTCCCACTGGAAAAACAAACCACAGGCTTGTCGTTTGCATGCAGTCTGAGAAGGTTACAAAATCCTGCATCAGGACTTGCTGTTTTCCTGCTTAATAGAAGTGGAAAAGACAGAGATCCTACTGCCACAGAAGAGGACAGGGAAGAAGAACACACTGCAATCTCCACTCCTTCCCTCACAGAAAGCTGGACACGTGCTTAAGACAAGTTCACACATTTCTTAATTGCAGTCCCAAGAGGTTACTTAATTCGGGTTCACAGCACAATACTGATCACCACTAAAATCCTCATCATGAAATGCAAGCAACAAACCCCAATCTCATATTTTGAGACCTGATGGTTTATGCCCCATGGTTCTCGACTGCAAACAGAATGCCATGTCCTCAGGCTGAAATTTAACCTCCTGAATGAAGACGCTGGTAAATAAATTCTTAAATTTATCTATCTGCTGCATTTCCCTCTTCTGCATTCCTTCTTATCTTCTTGAAAAAGTCCACAAACAAAAAAGTCAGGGAGCAAAGAAGGCCTCATGCAAGAAATCAAATCAGCTCTAACAATGTGCCTTACCCAGCCCTGTTTGCATTACTCCCAACTCACCCTTCTCACCCCAACAACTCCTACGTTGTGATGCCACCAGGAGGCACAAGGCAATTCATGTGGAAACTGAAGCTCGATTTTAAAACCCTGCTAGGACTATAAGTGCCCGAACTTCAATTAAGTCAGAATTATTTAGGAACTACCAGCCTTATTTCTAGATGTAACACTCTTCATTATCACAGCAGTGCTGTCATTCTGGCAATGTCAAGTGTTCAGAAAGTTCAGGGCATCACTGTTCCCAATGCTCTGCAAATGCAGAGGAGAGCTGCTAAGTTCCTCTGGGCAATGAATGCATGGCACAGTGTATGTGTATGAACAAAACGATGCATACATTTCAAGCCAGAATACTTTTAAATGCAGCTAAGCTAGATTTATTCCCGGAAGTTCAAATAAGGTGATGCACTTCTTTATTTTAATATAAAACATATCTCTACTCTTCCTAACAAAAATACCTCGTTTCTGAGCAATTTACTAAAATGAAAGAAAACATTAATGCAAATTTGTGTATTAAGACCCCATCCCTCATGACATGAAGAACCACATAAAACCTTCATGCTTGTCTTCAGACCCTGTGTAGCTGCGCCAGATCCCATAGGACCAAAACATCCTCTCCTACATCTGCCAGCAAAGCAAGGCTTTTCCAGCAGAAAGCTTCCCAAAGCTGCCTCCCAGGGAGAGCCCAGCACACCAAGTCCTCATTAAGAGATCCCTGCTACAAAGGAAGTGTTTCCTACCTCCTTTTTTGCGCCTCTTACACAGCAGTCCGGCCATCCCGGCCCCAGCAGCATAAGCAGGTCACAAGCAAAGCCCATGGGGTGTCTGAATGCTGACAGAGTGGCAGCAACTGGAGAAGAGACTGCCACCTCCAGACTGCCATACGCCCCTAATTTGGGCACGGTGACACAGGAGCAGGCACTAAGATCGGCTCCCAGCTGCCAGGGATGGGGGGCCAGGAGGGAGGACACAGCACTTGGCTGTGGTCCCAGCCAGGAATCCCTCCCCGTCCGCCGGAGAGCCAAGCGCCTGCCTTGGCCCACCCTGGCTGCCTAAGAGCAGGCACCTCCAGGATGGTGTTTTCTGTCCATGGAGCTTCCCAAGAAAGTCATCTGCAGCCTCTGGTGAAGGCACAGCTGGGTTTCCACAGCTTGCCCCAAGGAACACACAGGTTCACAGAGGCAGCCTGCAGACAGGCACCTGCACTCAGGAACGTGAATTTTCCAGGGCATTCCCCACACCTGCAGCACTCCAGAAGCCTTTCACACTGCCCTGGAACAATGCTGAGGACTTCTTCCCTGCTCACTGCCCCAGAATTCACTTATCACTGCTGAGCAAAGAAACAGAAGCAGGAACAGGAAACTGAACCACAATGCTGGAAAGAAAAGAGAACCCACAAATGAGCAAGGAGAGGCAGTTAATAGTCAGGATGGAGCAACAGGTACATTTCTGAGAACCTGACAGGTATTTTAAAGCAAACTTACAGCAAAGAATGGCTTTGAGCCCATGCTTTCACAAACCCAAAGGTGCATGTAAAAGATTATGGATATTAACAGATTGGCAAGTGCCAGCCTCCTCGACTTTGTACCGGCAGCAGCGGCTTTGCTGTGAGGTTTATACCAGAGCCATCCATGCAAGAGGCATTTGGCTGGCAGAGCAGAGCTGTGCTTGCACAACAAGTTATAGTCATGGTAGATCCCACGTGAAGGACTATTGCTCCTTGCCTGCCCAGCCACAGGGCTCCTTTGCCCCTTCCCTTCCCCACAGGGAACACCTTCCCCTGTGGTGATGGCGCAGTTCTTTTTGCTCCCTACCCAAGACTGGTGTAAAACACGTTTTTCTAAAGCCTGATTAAAGCCATTTCAGAGACCAGTCACAGCAAACTTGCAGCAGGGAGAGCAGGAAGGGGTAGGACATTGAGAACAGGCTGAAGGAGCATTGCTTAGTCCAGGCTGGCTTTCAGCAAAAAACACATGTTTTCCCCTAAACTGGAAATTTAAATTCACATGTAAAAGGTCACTTCTTTACCAGTCCCCAGGAAAGCAGCATGGGTTCCTGGCAGCCCTGCAGTATTTTGACAATCTCCTGGCAGTGTCAGCAGACAACATGATTAAGTCACACTGGAAGCTGTGCTGGCCTTTCAAACAAATTAACAGAATGAGGAGATCACGCACACACAGAACGCAGCACTGTATCTGTAAGCCAGGCAGGCTGTCTCGGAGCATGGGCTCACAGGCCAACTGCACACAGCACAAGCAATTAGCTGCAGAAGGTTGGAAGTGCCACCAGAGCTGTCAAGAATTTCTCAAAGGCCAGGAGATGGCCTTTAAAGTCAGCAGGAGCACCACATTAAAAAAAAAGAGATGTCCCAGCTTTCTCCTTTTTAAAAGAAAGAGAAAACTGGTATCAACAGCTTTCTGCCTTCACTCTTAATAATTTTTAGTGTAATTGTAAACAACAGCACAGTTCACTTCAATCTCTGCCATTCACAGCCTTGTTATTAAAAAACTGACCACAAGCCTCTGCATCTTACAAAAACAGATTGTAAATGCTGCCTTATTTTAGCTCTGGTTATTTCTGGCTGCAAGGCTGAATCCCACCCCACAGAAAGCAGCAGCTGTTGTGGCACTGATCCTGGGGTCCCTGTGCTTTCCTTTGCATTCAGCCAGTGCCCAGCGCTGCCTGACCACAACTTTTACATGATGCACTTCCACCTCGTGACTCGATCCTCACTTGGAAGCTATCAGGCTGCTTTGCTGTCCGTGGCTCCACTGCAGATGATCCGTTCAGGCAGCTTTGTCCTCCTCTCTGGTCGGAGCAGCACAAGAACAGCAAACATGCAATGCCCAGGTAACTCAAACTGCACGGGAAGCTCCCTTCCTGCCCCCAAATTCCTACTGCTTCCCAAGTCACCTTCTTCTCACCAGAGCCAAACTGTGAGCAGCTGCACTTTTTCAGATAGTGACTCACCTACCTGCAACTCATATCCTTACAGTCCAGATCACCACGTGCAAAACAGAAAGCCCACATTCAAGACCATTCTTAGCCCTTTCAGACCAGTGACACAACCCTCATTCACTCACATCTCAGATGAGAATGTGGACACAGGACAAATCCCCCTGGTCAAGCAGCAAACCCTTGCATAAAAGATCAGGTATCAGCTGCAGCTCCCACTTCCCATGGGAGAAGTCAGACTAGAGGGCAACAAGTCCCTGAAAACTCCGCAGTGTCGACCTCTTAACTTGCTCCTCTGCCTATCACAGACCAACACAGGCAGCCATGCACACAACAAAATTTCCATCTGACAGCTAGAACTCTTATGAAAAGTTGTCTTCAAAACTGCAAGCTTTCTAGGCACATTTAACAAAAGGCAGTTTTACTAAATCTCACATTTTCTACGAAAAACTGATAAACAGAAAGACTTCAGAACCAGGCCCAAACATGCTGCGACACTGCACTCTTTTTCTAGAGACAAACCACACACAATTCAGTCTGCTACTGCATTACTAATCACTGCACATTTACAAAAGGCTCTCAGATCTTTTGGTAGAGGCTGCGAGAGAAAGACAAAGCAGCCATTAACTATAACAGAGAATTAATAATCCCAGGCAGATCAAAGGCAAAGACTTGACCAAATCCACATAAAAGCACTGTATCAAGGGACTGCATTCAAAGCAGAACTGTGGTAATAAAGCAAATTATTTATATGCTTCAGCAGACAAGGCATTCACAATGGCCAGACTCTGGTACATAAAGAAGTGGAAAGTGTTGAGGCCAGACAGGACTCCTTCCCACAGGGACCGAGAATGAAAAGAGCAGAAACCATCCTGCTGCTTTGCTGAAGTCTCTTATTTCAAGGTTCCATAGTCTTCTGAAGGTAGAGTTCGAAGGGGAAGCAGAACAAGCAGCAGGCTAACAGCAGGCAAAAAGATGGCTTTTTCTTCTTTCTGCTTCTTCTTACTGAAGTACAGATTGTATTTGCTAATTGACCAATAAAATTAACACACGATTCAAACCTTCTTCTCTCAACCTATCCTGACCCAATTCTAATAATCGTAAGTCTTACACAAACTTGCGTACATAATTTTATCAGCTTCTATTGTTTATGTGAACACTCTATCTAAAAAATGTGAACAGTATAGTTCTATCTATGTTTTGTCTAAACTGGTGAAATTCTATGAAAAGAGTGAAGCTGCTGCAGCACAAATCTGTGTCTTAGGTCTCTTTGCTGCAGTTTTTCAGTGTTTGAAGTACTTAAAGTACTTAACATATATTTCTGCTAAAAGTTAAAAATCTCTATTTCTATTTTACTTTGGTATGACTTCATGTATCTCAATTTATCCAAGGGTTTTACTTCAATCCCTGTGCTTTCAGCCTCCTCTGGGCCTGGGTCCAGAGCAGCTCTCATTCCAACAGGAAAGATGTAAAAAAAGGGAAAAGCAAAGCCAAAGGCAACTTTAAGGAAAGGGCTGTAATAATGCTTTTGGTTTAGTTGCAAAGATCAGGCCACATTTGCTTAAGTGGATGTGTTAAAGTTTACACAGGTAAGTGGTCTATTCTGTGACTGCCAGAACAGAGATCTCCCCTTTATTTTTGCCAAAGGTAAAATTTATATCTAGCATGGTAACAGCATATTCAACACTTGAGCCAGCTGGAAATGTTTATGAGAAGTTTGGGCTTTGTTTTGTTTGAGGGATGAAACACCTTTTGTATTTTCACAACCATGTTCTTATCTTTCTAGGGAGTTGTTTGGGGGTGTCTGTGAAAAGAGGATTTCCATTTTCTGGTGGTGACCCCTGTGATGAGATAGCCAGCGTCAGCAGTCCTGGCCAAGCCCTGTATACGTACCAGCCCTCCTGAAAAGAGGCAGAGTGGGAACAGGCAGAGATGCAGCATCTTAGGAGAGAGAAGCACTAACCAGAGTGCAGTGGCCACAAGTGGCTTTCAGCATTACCAGCACTGGCAGCTATACACCAAAGCAAACAATAGCTCTAACACCCACTTACTAACACTGAACTGGGAATCCTTCAAAATTGCTTCCGCCAGGCATTAAAGCAAGATGCAGACTTTGGCAGAAGCATACAGAGAGCTATGAAACTAAAGATGGAAGTCAAACGTAGGATTCATCATTTTGCTGTTTCTTGTTTCTTTCATTATTGCCCTAAGCCACAGTCATGTTGCTGTCTTCATCAGGCAGGGATCCATCAGGGCAAAGAGGCACTCAGACTTCATCCTGAGCCCCACCTGCCACTCACCCCTTCCTTTTGCAGGCATTAGTGGTTCCAGAAGCCACATTCTGTCACAGAGCAGGGAAACAGTGTGTCTGAAAACTAGCCAGATAAGAAAGGGAAAAAAACCATAAAGTTAATTTTCACTGTGTGGACACAAAAACATTAATGCTGGGCAAAATTTATTTTAAAAGCCAACCAGAAAAACTCAAACAAAACAAACGAAAACGCAAAAAAACCAAAAGAAAACCCTGACAAAATACCTCTACCCCCAACCAGCAGAAATATGAGTGTAGACAAGAACGGTGTTTTAAGGTATATGTAAAGTTACAGTTAAAGAGGTAATAGATGGATACCTGATAGGATACAGAGCAGATACACTGACCTGCTGACCTAGTCAGCTCTGGCTCAGTCTCCCTGCATTGCCCTTACAGTGGCAATCCCACAGCTTTGAAAATGGCACATCTGTTCAATCACCTTTTCTCGTGCCTGAGAGCTGTAAGTACATTTTTAAGCAGCGACCAGCAAACACTTCTGACATTTTGTTCTCCCTGCCTGAAATGGAACAACACTCCTCTCCTCTAAAGTACCTACCCCTTACCCAGCTCTCCTAAGCACTAACATCACACCACAGCTACCGAGCTTCTACACTCCAAGTGCACTTGCTTTGTCCTGAACAGATTGCTTCAATCCCAAAGTTTTTCGACTGGGAAAAGCCAGGCAAGAACTGAAGCTTGAGAGACCCCTAAAAGCAGCCAAGGAAAGCTACACTCCACCCTCTGCACACAAGTTCTACTTGAAAATGGGGAGAACGTACTTTCTCAGCTTCCCCTGGGTGCAATTCCCTCCCTACACAGAAAGGGTCATTTCTCCCCATAAAGTAATGGTGGAGGGTTATGTTCTCCCAAGGACACTGCACGAGCACCAGCTGAAGGGAGGATGTGGAATCAAATCCGATGTATGAGAGCAGAGGGAAAGACGAAGTCTGGTAAGAAAAGGAAAGGACTGAAGGAGACTTTGGGCTTGTGTCCACCCCCAATAGAAAACCTTCAAGGTGTTTTAAATTTACTGCCATCCATTCTCCATGAAATACTGTGTTCTCCCAGAAAGTCCTTAGTGCTCTCTCAGGCTGTGGTGTACCCCTACAACCAAAGCTGATGGGCACAAGCAGCCAAAGGAACAGCACCTTCATGTCTAGAAACTCAGCCCAAGATCCCAAATGAGGCAGGTAGATTTCCACAAGATGCCAGGAATCAACAAGGCTCCTTTAGCCAAAAACAACTTCAGAAACCAGAATCAACTCACTGCTTAAGGTATCCATATTTAATGGGTCCAGTGAAAGCAAATCACCAAGGGAGAGACAGCAGAAGCTATCAGAAGCAGAGCTAACAGTGATGCCGTGATGATTTTTTTCCTTTTCTTTTATACCCCTTTTATATACTTTTTCTATATTCTTAGTGCTTCTAGCCCAAATTCTTAGACCTAATATTTTGTTAAGCCAAGAGACTAAATGTCTTGGAAGCCTCGCAGTGAGGGGTCAGAAAGCCCAAGACACCGAGGTCCTCTCTAGAACACATTCTGTAAACTGAGATAGGCCCAGCCAGGGGAAGGTTCCTCGGGGCAGGGGGGTCACTCGAGCCTCTCACTGGGGAATCTTTGATAGATGTGCTGATTTGTAAGGCCTATAATGATACACCCGATTCATCGTGTGTGTGCATTCCGGTGTGCTCTTCAGTGCATTCCACCTGGATGTGCTGCACCTAAGGATCCTTAAGTAAATACCGAGGTAAAAACCCCTTTTTCTCCTCTAACCATGTTTTGGTTCTTAATTTTAAGACCAGGGAAAGGCAACAACAGCATTGCTCTGGAATAGAGACACCTAATCCATTCATTCATTGTCTTCTGCACCGTGAAGAAATCTGGGAGAAAACAGCATTTCAGTTTACAGCCTCCTGCGAGCTCTACCTCTGGATCCCACATACACATCTAACCCTGCAAACTTTATCAAGCAGAACACTCGGCTTCAAAAAAAGTCACTACTGCAGCTCAAGCTAGCACATTTTACAAGTGACAAGCTTTCCATTCCTCCACCGACTTCCTTCCACCTCCTCCACATGGTTTGACACTTCATTTGTAGGTAGGTACGTGAATGAACCCCCCTTAGTTATCTGCCCAAACCACTTTTACCTGCCTCACCTTCCTGCTCTCCCCATATCCTTCACACAAATGGATGAAAAGGTCACCACCAACACCACCAGTAATCTACTGCGCAAATATGAGAACATTTTATGCTGTTTGCTCTTCTGGACATGTCGAGAGAAGTACAGAGTAACAGACTCACTTTTGAAGGCACTGATGGCAGGTGAGCAGAAGCAGCAGAAAGGCTCCGTCTTCCACAGCTGACAGTATAGAGCTCAACAGCCAAACTTCAGGGGGATGGAAAGGAGGCTACAGATATGACTTGCATTTCAAAAAAAGCAACTATTTTGCTTGTGCAACATTATTCTACAGGAAGAACAAGCCAAGATAAATGGTTCTGCAGACCACAAAAAGTGCACATGCCTCACTGCTGCAGTTGCCCAAATGTCACCCAGAAGGACAAGGAAAACCCTGAAAAACACTCACATACAGCAACTCTATTTGCAGCACACACATTGAGAGTTTGGGACAAGCCATGCTCCAAACTAGAAGCTTTACCCTAAACACTCCACACACAGTTTTCAGTGTACCATATCCCGAGGTTGCTCATGCCCAGCTCTACCCTTCCTGTGTCCTACCTGCACTCAGGGCAGTAAAGCAGTGTATTAAAACTGAGATGAAAGATCTGCATAAGTAAATGTTACAAAATATAACTGAGTTTTCTCAATGGTTTCCAGACATGTCATATGGGGGAAATTATTTTACTTGTTGCTTTGAGCACCAGAGGAGCCTGTCAAGACAAGCACTTCAGTGAAAAGCACTACAGATCTCACAGCAAGTCTGGAACTCAGAGCCCACAGTTAGATAAAAGCCAGTCCATGAAGGGAAGGTACAGCAGAGATAGTGGCTGCCATAAAAGCATTTAGATGTTTAACTCTGCTGGGTTTAAGTAAAAAATAGACACCAGCATTTCCTAATGGAACTGCTGAAGACTATGTAGAAAGAGTGGAGCCCTTCAATGGACTATCCAGTCCAGTCTCCTAAGCACAGCCCTCAAGGGATAACGAAATGCAATAATGAAACAAGAGCCAGCCAAAGAATCAAATCAAAACAAGTCCAAAGCACAAGAAAACATCACATTTGACAAAGTATCAAAAAGACCTGCAGTTGTTATTATTCGTTACTTAGTCAGCACACCAAAGTTTTATAGGATTTGCAGTTCTAGCTTTCTGTGGTCTCTTTTAAAGCCTTTGCACTGGTAATACCAGGTCCTGTGAGCTAGCAAAGGTGGTGGTGTGTCAGTGATGCTAGATGTCTTACAAACTTTCAAGCTCAGTTACAGGTCAGTCCCAAACCAGCTTTCTAACTACACAGCCTCTCCAACTCACCCTCATGGAAGAAGCAGCCAGAGAAGCCCAGTGGAATCCCTGCTTTTCTCCTCACTAATAGATTAGACAGGCAAAAAAGAAAGAAAAAATACTGTGCTCTTACTGGCATCTCATTGAAAAACCAGTTAAAGGTCTGTGATGAGATTCACAGTTCCACTGCGCAGAGTTGCATTCACATGCTCGTAAATCCAGTAATGCTTAATCCAATAAGACTTCGTTCTTTCCATGTTTAAGAAAAGTCCTTAGTCCAGCCTTGGAAGCATCTAAGATGCCAGGGAGGCACAAGTGCATTGGGCAATACAGCATGGAAATTACCTCAGGGGGTCTTTGGCTGAACCTTCTTCTCAAAACAAAGTCAGTTCTGAGCTCAGACCAGGTTGCTCAGGGCTCCTTCTCCTTCTCCTCCTGCCCCAGAGCAGAACTTTCCACTTGTCCTTACGGGACTTGAGAAGATTCTGTCAGCCAGTTTCTCCTGCCTGTTTACATGTCTCCCTGAACAGCAGCCCTGCCCTCAGGGGCACCCAGCTCAGTGTCACCTGCACATGCCACCAGCTCCATCACCTCCTCCAGGGCACTGATGAAGATGTTGAACAGGTCACATCCCAGGACAGACCATGAGACAAAGAGCTCACACAACACAGGTGTAGCCAGGAGGATCTTTTCCCTCCTCTTCTTGCATCTATTCTTACTCTGTCAGTGATTACAATGGATATGAAATCTTTCACATTCCCCAAACAGAATCATCTGGCCAGCTATGCTACAACATGCTCAACTACCCAACACCCCTGAAACAACAGTGCCCACCTCCTGTGCATTCATTACAAGAGTGAAATTCCCCAGCTCAGACAGTTTCAAATTGTCTTTGCAGTCTTGGAGAAACCCCTTACCAACCACTGGATCAACAGCAAATTAAGGAATCCACTGAGGATGTCTTCCAGCAAGATTCTGGGTACTGTGGCACCTACACCTAATGCCATTCACGGGAAGAAGAGTCCCTGACTAAAAGCTACAATTTCTTTTACCAGATGGAAATATGGAAACCAATATATAACTTTCTCCCTCAACCATAGAGCAGAGAGTGGACGCCAAGTCCAGTCCCTCTCATCTTCCCATTACCATCTGTCTCTTTTGCTGACAAGGGACCCTCAAAAAACTCAGAAACAGAGAGAACAGAAACAGAGAAACCTTCCTTGGAAGGACCTACAAAATTCAGGTTGAAGCTGGACTGTTGCTGCATTAGCTAAGGCCAGTCACAACTGCTTTCTGAAAGGCAAAGGGGTCCATAAAACCCAGCCAGTTAGTGTGGCAGACAGCATCAGATCTGCTTTACAGGCAGCACATCTGGTTTGCTCCTGGCACAGCAGGACCATTTGGCAGCATGACATCCTGGATGCAATTAAAATCCAGTTTCTCAATGATAGGGCTCCGTTACCCAAGCTTATTTAATTACCTAATTTAATTACCCATCCTTCCAGTTGCAGAGAACAATGACAGAAGTAACAGGAAGAGCCAGCAGATCAATCAATACCTGGCTCCAAGTCTGGTTAGGGTCTTGAATTTTGGATTTTTTTGGTCATGGGTCAGTTTGCATGACACAAAGCCTCCTGGGTGTCATCTGTCTCAGAATACATCTGTCTCAAAGGGGGACAGAGTCCCTTGGGAGGCAGTTCTGAAAGGCAAAGGGGTCCAGGAAGGCTGGACATTCTTCAGGAAAAGAGTTTATCACCTTTGAAGGAGGGCAGGCAACTCAGGAGGACTACAAGGATGTCATGAGGTTATGCAGGGAGAGAATTTAGGGGGCCAAAGCCCAGCTAGAACTTAACCTGGTTACTGCCATAAAGGGCAATAAAAAATGTTTCTACAAATGCATCTGCAGCAAAAGGAGTGGTAAGGAAAATCTCCACCTTTTATTGATGCAATGGGGACACATTAAGAAAAAGGCTGAGGAAAAGGCTGAGGTACTCAATGCCTTCTCTGCCTCAGTCTTTAACACTGACTGGTTGTTCCCATTGAACCCAGCCCCTGAGCTGGAAGGCAAGGACAGGGAGCAGATCAAATCCTGGAATCAGTTTTAGGCCCCTCATGGCAGAAAAGACATCGAGCAAGTCCAGGGAAGGGAACAGAGCTGGGGAAGGAGCTAGAGCACCTGCTCTAGCAGGTGAGCAGCTGAGGGTGCTCAGCCTGGAGAAAAGGAGGATCAGAGGGGAACTTAAGGCTCTCCACAACTGCCTGACAGGAGGAGCCAGGTGGGAGGGGGTTGGGCTCTGCTCCCAAGGAACAAATGATGAAACAAAGAGGAAATGGCCTTGGGTTGCACCAGAGGAGGTTCAGGTTGGATATGAGGAAAAATGTCTTCACTGAAAGGGCTGTCAAGTACTGGAAGAGGCTGCCCAGGGAAGTGCTGGTGTCATCGTTGCTGGAGGTACCTACAAGACTTGTATCTGTGGCACTGGGGGACATGATTTATGGATGGACTTGGCAGTGCTGGGGGAACAACTGGACTCGATGATCTTCTTTTGCAACTTAACTCCAGAATTATAAGCAGAGCATCAAGACTCCTGTCAGACCAAATTCTATAGTGTTACCATGCCTGATTTTCCACTGGAACCAATTCAGTGTAACAATACTGGGAGCTATACACGGGCAAGAAGGCAAACAGTAATCCTAAGGCACAATTTTATAACCCTGTTCCTGTGGGAGTATGTTAAGTGGAAAGTGCGAGCGGTTACTTTTTCCTATCATTTTTGAAAAAAATCTTATCAATTTTGCAAAGCCTCTGGATCCATCTGCTGGACTAGGCAAGCCAGAGAGTAAACAACACTATTCTATTTTAAAATGACAGAAGCGTCTGCATCTGTTTAATAGCACAAATGCATGCATCTGCCAAACAGACCTAGTGGAACAACGCTTTCTGAGGATTACACATTCTTCTATTTAAAGACACTAAAAAAGACACCATGCCTCTATGCAGACATCTCCTCATCCAGTTCTCAGTCTCCTTCCTTACTCCAAATAAACTGTGTATGCAACCATCCCACTGCTAATTAAAAATTAGCAATAAGGCCATATGGCAGCTATAATGGAAAATACACTGTTTCTTTTTTCAGTGGATTTCATTATGATTCAACCACACAATGAAAGAAGTACTAAAGAAGGAGCTGGGATTCCAGGAGCCAGAACAGTTTGCTTTGTTTTATAACCAACATGCAGCATACACTGAAAAAAAGTTTTTATAAAATTCTATTTCTGATTGTCAGACAGGTCTTGGGGATTATAAAGAAACCTTTTTTTGACCTGGAGAAACAATCATTGAGAGGCAGAAACGAATTCCCAATTTGCTCACCACCGGCAAAGCCAAAACCAGAATCCCATCCCATGGCCTCCCCTCTCAGCCTAAGGCCTCTGGAGAGGGGTCTGCAGAGAGTGCATGGAAACATATCTGTACAGGCTTTATAATTAGGAGCCCCATTGTTCCTCCAGGAGGAAGTTACAGTGATTTAAGGGCCCGGAGCATACAGACCCACTGCTCCCAGTACATGCTGCCAGGTGTGCATGTTCTCTCCACATCTGGTTTTCACAGCAAGACTTCACAGGATTCAAATTACAAAAGGCTGACACCACGTGTTTTCCGTCATACTTTTCCAGCCAAACTAGACATACACAATGGAAGTCACGAATTCCAGGTTGCAGCTTTCTACTTGGCCATCAGAAGAGCACAAATTAGGAAATCTATACCTGAGCACAATAGGCTTCACCCTGGAGAGATAGATCACTTGGCCAAGGGCCTGTTAGCTGTGCACCACAGAGGTTTCTGTTCCCACTTCCCATCAGTGCTGGGCCCACTCCCAAAGGCAAACAGGGTTTGCTCACACAGAACTGCTGGTTTAGACCCCCTGCCCATGGGCCCTGAGCAGCCTGTCCTGAGCAGAGCTCCAGCACCCACGTTCAGGAACTCCTCCTGAAGGCAGCCTGGTAGAACCCCTTGAAAAGTGGTGCTGTCCCACTGATCACACTCCGCCTCATTCCCTTCCACCTCCGTCCTCCTCACCACAACAATCCACACCTCCCTCAGCACAGGGCAGAAGTGCTGATGCAGCCTGTGACACCAACCAGAGGCAGGTATGCTACAGCCACCACAGAATCACAGAATCTCCTGAGCTGGAAGGGACCCACAAAGCACCAAAGTCCAACTCCTGACCCCGCCCAGGACACTCCAACAGTCCCACCCTGTGCATCCCTGAGAGCATTATCCAAACACTCCTGGAGCTCTGGCACCCTTGGCACTGCACCCATTCCCTGGGGAGCCTGTTCAGCGCCCCAGCACCCTCTGGGGGAAGAGCCTTTCCCTGATATCCACCCTAACCCTCCCCTGACTCAGCTCCAGCCATTCCCTGGGTCCTGTCCCTGGTCACAGAGCAGAGATCAGGGCCTGCCCCTCTGCTGCCCCTAAGGAGGAGCTGCAGCCCCTGGTGAGCTCAGAACTCAGTCTCCTACAGCTGAACAGACCCAGTGCCCTCAGCTGCTCCTCACAACACTTCCCCTCAAGGCCCTTCATCATTTTCGTAGCCTCCTCTGGACACTTTAGTTCTCCTCCGGACACAAGGCCTCCACCAGGCCAGCGGGCAAAGCAAGGGCCAGTCCACACACACCATACAGACCCCAGGGAAAACCTGCCACGGAGGCACAGCCCCTGTAAGTGAGAGTAAACAACTCGGTTGGGCTGTGCCTTGAGAAGAAAAGCTGAGCTTCATCAGTGACAGTGCACGTCCACATCTCACAGAGCAGGCAGAGGGTGGGGATAAACAACTACCCAGGTCACCATGCCCAAGAGCTCAAGGCTGTGCAGAGCAAGGCACGTGGACATGGTGAGAGCTGAGTAAAACAGAGCCGGTGCCATCAGCCTCATCCTGACACTGGCACAGATCAGACCATTCTATGGAGGCACCTCAGTGACCTTCAGGTAGTTGGCTTCTGTAACAAACACCCAGATCCTGTTAGTTCAAAGAACCTGGAGGTGTGCTGAAGTTATGATTGCTCTAGTAAGCAATCGGCTTGTTGGCACAAGGAGAAGCCTTTGGCAAACATGGTTGATTTCCCTTCCTTCTTCCTTGCCGACCTCCAGGTCTCCTAAAATGACTGAGAGGAACTTGAGGGCTGAAAAGAAAACAAGACTCCAAGGTTGAGAAGGACCACACAGGCCCTCCTGCACTGCAGGAGTAACAAGGATCACAAACCAATGATGTTACAGGTGAGGCAGAAAACTCCTTCTCCTTGTGATACATGTCAATGTCTCTGTATGGTCACATTCCCCTTTGAGACATTATATCCCAGGAACCCTGACAGAGACAGCCTCAGGAATCTTGCAGGCCAAGGTTTCTAGTGATGCCTGAGAGACTTGACTGTCTGCCTTTTAAATCTGACAGCAATTTGGCATCCAAATCCCACATGGGCAGTTCTGAAGCAGCAGCTCTGCTGGACTTCCACAGCTACAAATCTGGATCTCCTCAGCTGTGACCATGACACCTGTGTGCACAAGGTACACACACTTGAGTTCCTTCCAGCTGAACAGCAAAGCTGTGGCTGCTGAAACACCAATTCCAGCAAGCAGCAGACTCTGCCTTGCCCTGGGTTTGCCTCAGACCACATGAGCCTGGATCTCTTAGCAGCGAGTTGTTCTGACATGCTTTTGCAATGAAAAAAGCTTGCCAGCTAATCTCCCAAATCTCCTAACATCAAAGTACAATCCAAAGCTCAGAGCAGTGCCTTGGAAAACTCCACCAGCTCTCTCTGTTTTCAGATCAGCTGGCCTGTAACATTTCTTGAAGTACATAAGAAGACATTTAATACTGCTCTGCATAACTATACTCACTCTTCTGGACTGCCCTATTGCCGATGTGCAAATCAGGATGATGCATGTATATTAATAAAGTGATCTAAATATCACAACTCTTATAAACATGAGCACATAATCAGTAGGATTCCTGTATTGATGATAATGCACTGCAGAAGAGAGCCTGATGTCCTTGCACAGACTCACCAGTGAGATCAGAGTCCCTCCTTCACACAGACTTTCCCTGAGTTGTGGCTTTGCAGCTCCCCCCATTCCCATCAAGCCCATGAGCAGCTCTCCATACATCAGTCTCACAGGGCTCTCACCCACACACTCCTTGGAACAGATACAGCCAGGTGCCCCCTTCTTCTCTCCAGCTGTCATAATTAATAAATCCTTTAGAAGAAATTAAAACAGCTGTCATTGAACAATTTCTCTGAAATAAGGGTAGACTTTAAGGTGAAAGGGATTGGAATTCTGGTTTTGGAAAACTGGAAGTGTTGATAACCACTCTGCTAAGGTTTTAGGATGAAGGTTAACAGTATTCTTACAATGAATCTGATTTTAAAGATTGCAACTCTGGAAATACAATTACTTTTAAGTGTCTGTTTTCCTTAAAGGAAGGCAAGGCATTTCTTCAACATGCTACTGAAGAGCTAGAGAGCTACTTTATGTGTCTTGCTGCATCCTATCTGGAAAAAAACTCAGAGCTATAATTCCAAACTCTCTTGTCTCACCAGGAGACTGTGCCTAAAGCTGCACTGGGTGAACCACCCTAGCCTAAGTGCAGCCACAGGAGGAAAATGTGGGGGTTACGATACTGTTAAAAGCACGATTCTTGTGCATGTGAAGTTCATTTTGGCTGAGACATTGACACAAACTATATTCCCAGCACAGCTTTTGCCAAAATAGAACACAGAATAGAACACAGAACCCAAATCAGCACTGCTCCACCAAGACTGAAACCAGACCTGGTCAGGCTTGAGCCCTAAAGGAGAAATTGCAATTATGCTACACAGGTTCCAACTGGAAATTTAGGTCTGTGTAAGTTAGTGGTAGAAAGGATAATAAATTGAGCTGAAATATGAATCTCGATATGTTTGCACAGACTTTCTATATATACACACATATCTGGAACAGTATGTAGCTTCAATATAGCTACATGCAAATTCCTTTCTTAAAGAGCAAGTAATTGCACTTAACCAGCACTCATCTCGTCTTCTGTGGGGGTATTTCAGGAGAAGTAGCACATCACAATGCACAGACACGCTCCTCCAGCCAAGCATTCTCTCAGTCTGCAGCAAATGTACTTGTGTGAAGCAGGACCACAGAATTAGACCCTACACATTTTGTGTTGGTCTCTCCATCTGCCTAAAAATTCACTGCCACATCCTGCGAGTATGGAAAGCAAATTAAGAAGGGGATGAGACACCATCAGCACATCTCACTGTAACACCACAACACAAATCCCAAGAACAGCACTTTAGCCTCCCTTGATATGCACAAAACTTTCCCCTTACTCTCCTGCTGCAAT
Source organism: Daphoenositta chrysoptera (assembly GCA_013397915.1). Taxonomy (NCBI): domain Eukaryota; kingdom Metazoa; phylum Chordata; class Aves; order Passeriformes; genus Daphoenositta; species Daphoenositta chrysoptera. The sequence goes on from VZRO01006708.1 coordinate 122,492, forward strand.
AATCCTGTCCTCTCTCTCCTTTGTTCCCCTCTCCTACTGATTTCATCAGGCACAAATAAATGACACTTTTCTGGAGCATTTTTCTCACCCCTGTGCTCACCCTCAATCATGTCACTGGGACACAATGCTAAGCAATTGATTCTGGTTTATTTCTTTCACTGACTCCCCCATACAGGCTATACACACACAGATATAGTAATAGAAAGCTTATTTAGCCAAGCACCTGCTGCCCTGATCTTTCATACAGTGTGTTATGAGGAAAAGAAATCCAAGCTTTACAAATAGGCTGGGAGTGAAGCTTGCAGCAAACCCCCGCCTTTATTTCAGTACAGCAACATCACTCTGACAAACAGGAAAGGACAGATTTTTTCAATTTCCTTTTGGAGACGAAGCTGAAGCACAACACTACCTGAAACAGTATATTTTACAAAATCTGAAAAGAAGCTAAGGAATAATCTGGCTTAAAAACCGTATTCTCTATGGGCCCTGCCAGCACCCCATCAGTTTTCTAAGGTATTTAAAGCAGATTTTGGAGCTCTTGAACAGGTGGCACATCTTGAGAGACCAAAATCACAGAATCATGGAAGGGTCTGGGTTGGAAGGCACCTTAAAGCCCAAATCATTCCACTCCCCTGCCAGGGGCAGGGACACCTTCCACTATCCCAGCTTGCTCAGAGCCCCATCCAGCCTGGCCTTGGACACTGCCAGGGATGGGGCAGGCACAGCTTCTCTGGGAAACCTGTGCCTCCCCACCCTCACAGGGAACAATTTCTTCCTCATATCTAATGTAAACCTCAACTACACCAAGACAGAGCCATGGAACAGTAACACCAGGCAAACTTAGATATTTGCAGATTTCCACGTGGCCTAAATGGGGGACAGGGGGAGAAGTAAAAAGCAAAGTGGTCACAGACCACCGGAACTGACACACTCCACTTTTCTAAGGATGTGCATCATGACTGATTGTAAGATTAGGAACACAAATCTCCCTCCATGCTCTCCATGACCTTTCCTGTACTTTCTCTGGCCAAGGCTCTCCCCTGTGGGCTCACCAGTAGTAGCATGGTAGGGTTGAGCTCATCTTCTGGTTTTCCTGCTGCAGGACTCCACTGGAGTGTTCCTGGTGACCCATTTTGACACAGCCTGCAGGCATTAATAATCAGCAAGACTTTTGTCCCTGGGGCATTTTTACCCACACTAGGGGTTAAAATATTCCTGGGAAGGAAGAGGAAGGGAGGAGCCAAACAGACAATGAGATCACTCACCCACCTTCCATAGGAAACCAGGGTAAAAACAGCTTCCCCATGAGCTGCTCTTTCTCTCGAGTCAGGGCTGCCTAAAAAGCCTGTTCAGCCATAAAAATGCAGAAACATACAAAGTGTAACAGTGTAAAACAGAGGTTTTGGGTAGAAATTCAAATAGTTAAGCAACGTACAGAACTTGCCTTAAAACACTGATGAATTTGACCTGAACCTTAACCCTACCTCACCTACCAGCACACCCACAAGGCATCCCAGCACGCTGCTCAGGCAAGAGCAGCAGCAGAGGTGTTTGCACACTGCATTACAGAGTGTGAATGCTGCTACAGTGACCGTCACCGGTGCTATGAACCTCATCCACCCTCCTGTCACACAGCCAGGGCAGCAGCTCACACTGGCCACCTTGACAAGCCTAATGAACTCTCCTCTCCCCACAGAGCCTCTCCAAGAACACACTGCAGCAAATTATGAAGTAATTAGCCAAAAAAAAATTTAAGTTTAGATGCTCATGAGTTGGTAGCCACATGTCATGGTTATTTATGACCTGTGATTAAAGACATCAAACACGACAAATGAAAACCTTTTCAGTATCATTACATGGAGCTTTGAGCTGCGTGGCTCAGAAGTTGTGCACAAAAAGGAAAAGGATTGATGCAAGTGGATTTTAGCTCTCACACAGACCCCGTTAAAGGTCACTGTATGAACACAGCTGGGACACTGACAACTGCAACACAAAGACAGGCAGCGAAAGCAAGCAGAGTGTATAAAGAGCCCTCAGGCTGGAGCTTTTGGTGCTGATGGAGGCAGAGGAGGCAAGCATGATTTCAGGCTGCGGCAGATGAGCAGCCAGCATTCCCATGCACCGTGGAGAGGGCAGGATTTGCTTTGGGATGATCATTCTGACCTCTGCTGGTCCCCTCAGGGAAACCCAGCAGAAACCTGGAGGCCAGGAATTCCCAAGGGCTGAGCACATGGGGAAACGTTGACCACATCGGCTCCTAGAAGTCTACCAACTCATTCAAGGAACACCACTCAGATGAGCTTCCAGTTTACTTCTGCTCCACACACTCATAAAAAAAATTAGTTTCTAGCCCTGTAATTTGCTCCTGGGGCTGCCCAAGCCCTACCAGAAGCCATGTTCCAGCCTCTCTCTCCCTGGTGCAGACCCCCCAGCTCATCACTCTTGGCCCTCTCCTGTTGCACAGCCGTGGCTGGGACAGCTTCCACTGGAAAGGACAAAGGGAAAAAAGCCATTTCCCTTCACAACACAGGGGCTGGGCCGCCTGCAGCACCAGGGAATGTCACACCCACCAGTGGCTCCTCAGGCTTGCAGACACTCACATTTCAGACTGGAACGAATACTCACACGAAAAGCTGCCCCTCGAGGTGCAGTTTCCTCCCCATCACACTGACAGAAGCGCCGCTGTGAGGCTTTGATGTGGTTCCCCACTAAGGACCAGGCACAGCAACCAAAAGCAGCCCTTCCATTGCCACAAGGAGCCATGGCCACCCAAGTAAGTGAAACCACAGGCAAACTCAGCCAAACCAGCGGGCAGCCCCTGCTGAAAGTGGGCACCTCAAGAACAGGGCCTAGTGATGTTGAAATGCCTTGGAAGGGAAGCTGCCAACCTGTTTCAGCTTAGATAAGCCACCTTTGACATGCACTTTTTTGGAGCACGTGCTTGGTTTCCCTGCCAGAGAGGAGTTTTTTCCACCATCTTCCTTCGGAAGCAAATGAGATCATCTCAGGAAGGCACAACCGCTTCTGCTGCTCCTCAGAAGAACCACGTCAGGGAAACTTGATTAAAAATAGATAATGAAGGAAATACCAGTAAGCCACACTAAAACAACCAGCAGAAGCAAAGGGAAAGGATTTCCCTGAACCAGGTTTCAAGGCCTAATACTGTGTTTTTAAATACTAAAAAGCTGTCTTCTGAATGTTGCTGGCAACTCATAGACTCAATATGAGCAAAACGTGCTTAACAGCCAGCTGAAAGGAGGCTGAAACTTGAATTATGTCCCTACCCTACACACACCAGACACCAGGACAAAACCAAGGCCAGTTTGAACTAGCCATCAAGTCACAATTGTATTAAGCCATAGGGCGAGGACACACAGATTTCCTGCTGGCAGATGCCAGGAGTCTGGGGATAGCACGGAGGCAGAGTTTCTCCAGAGAAACCAGTACTGGTGAGTTGGGGAAGCCAAAGAGAACAGCACACACCACCCCCGGAGGACACTGCTCTCAGAGAAAGGGCACGCTTTGTGTATTCAGGACCGGGCCAGCTTTATCAAGTCTGGCAATGAGACGCCTCCCTATCTACAACAGCAACAACGGGGCTATCTCTGCACAGGCCCTGGCAGGGCCAGTGGCTCTGGGGACGCCTCGCACACGTGCCCACGCCCCAGGTCGGGGTGTGCAACAGGGGCTGAGCCCCCCAGAGTGGGTGCTGGTCCCTTGGGCTCAGGCTGGGCAACTTCTCCAGGCTCTCTGCAGCGAAGGGGAGGCTCTCGCCTCCCTGCCCAGCTGGCGCCAGCAGTGCAATCCCACATGGACACACAGCCTGGGGTATCTGTGCCCATGCAGAGTCCTTGAGAGAGAGAAGGGTTGGGTGGATGTATCTGGTTATGAAAATGACTCTGGACAAAGTACCTGCACCAACATAAAGCCTATGGACGAAGCAGACCTGGAACGAAACACCGGTGAACTTAATCGTTCCCTCGTGGCTTCCTCAACTCTCAGATCACAAGAAAACGACAGCGACAGCCTCGTTGGTTACAAGAAATTTGTTTTATAGCACGAAACTGGTTCTGGGGTTACCTTCCCGGACGTACATGAGCTGAAGTCCCGCTCCCCATCGCTCCAGCCGCTTCCCATCGCTGCCAGCCCCGTCCCGTCCCCCAACCCTCATCGCTCCAGCCGTCCTCCATCCCTGCCAGCCGCCCCCCATCCCTGCCAGCCGTCCCCCATCGCTGCCAGCCGGCCCCCATCCCTGCCAGCCGTCCCCCACGCCCGTCCCCAGCCGCGTTGTGGCTCTCGGGGGCGGAGGGCGGGCACGGCCCCTCGGCGGGGCCGCCGAACAAAGCGCGGCTCGGGGGCTCCGCCGCTGCTCCCGCGGAGGAACGGGACGGGA
>VZRO01006708.1:126934-148067 GCA_013397915.1 Daphoenositta chrysoptera
CGAGCACGTTCCTTCCTTCCCTCCGCGCCGGTGAACTCACCCTCCTTGGCTTTCTTCTTCCTGGCCAGGGTCCCGCCGAGCTTGCCCAGGAACGACTCCTCTTTCTTCATCCTGTGCGGCCGCAGCGTCGGGGACCGGACGGGCGCGGCGGACATCGGCTCTGCCGGGGACTCGCCGGGGGAGCCCGCCCGGCCCTGCGCGATCCCACCGGGGCCTGCGGGGCCCGCGGAGCCGAACCAAGCCCGGGAGCGGGGAATCACTCGCCCGAGCGAGCGGGGCAAGCCCGCGGTGTGCGCTCGCAGGAGTGAGAGCCGCCGCCGCTACAGCGCCCTGCCACGGCCGGGAAGTCCGCGGGAGGCGGGGGCGGGACGAGCCTCGGACACCGCGGGGGGACCGGGGGCGGGCACAGAGCCCACCCGAGCATCACCTGCGGCCGGGCGGGCCAGCCCCGCTCCGGGGCACCTGGTGCGCCGGACCCAGGCGGGTGCAGGAAAAGTGGGTAAAAAGCATTGCAGCAAAACAATGCCCCCGGTCCCACCAGAGCCGGACCAGAGTGGTGTTAGGCTTGAAAGTATTCAAAGATCAGACATGAAAGAACATCCTTTCCTAAGAACAGTTTTATATATTCCACATTTTGCAACAATTGGACACAACTGACGGCAAACGTTCGGCATGTGCCGTTTGCCAGGGCACAGCAATTCCTTGCTGGCTTCATTCAGATGTGCCTCCTGATTTTGCAGCCGTGCGCCCCTTCTGTCAGACCAGCCTGCCTTCTCCTCCTGGCATGTTGCTGGTCAGGTCTGACATCTCCTCTGTGGGAAGATCGAGGAGAAGGGGGCCGCAGGCTCTGTGTTTGCCAAGCCACCGCCTCCCAGGTGTGCCAGCACTGTTGCATCCATCAGCACGGGGTGTGTGCACAGAAGCGGCCCAAACCAGAAACTTGGTTGTGATCCCACAGGGAGAATTTCTTACTCCTGATCATTTTACAGCAACCAGGAGCATGATAAGGGAGTTGTGGAATACACGTTACAAACAGGTCCTGAGGAGTTTATAGTGTTAGGCTCTGATCCTGTTTAAGACCCTGACGTGGTCCCACTGATTTTAACGGGACTGCTGGGTCCCCAAAGTCACACACAACCTTTGGCTGTGCTCCTGCGAGCAGCGTCCCTGTCAGCAGCCCTTGCCCCAACAAAGAACCGCATTCAAACCACCACAATAGCTTGGCTCAGGATCTGCACACCCAGCTTATACGGGACAGATTTGCAGGCTTGATCTGACGCAGAAGCAACACTGCAGGACACATCCAGAGCATAACGTAGCACAGATAGTTTTCTGAGTTAATTTCACTAGAGATTTAACCCAAGCTAATCCCCTCTGTCACCCAGACCCACTCTTGTCCCTCACCTCCAGCTGCTTTTCTACTGTCACTTTGGCAACTAAAAGAAAAACCCAACCCAACAAACAAAACCCAAAATCACCGAGCCCAAGCTTTTCGGTTTGACTGAGCACGGAGTCACCCAAGGGCAAGTGCCAGCAGAAGGGAAGTGGAGGGCACACATGACCAGGCTGGAAAGACTCTTTCGAATGGCAGTGCAGATTTCTGTGAACTTTATTGAAACTGCTTCTTTGGAAGAACAAATAAATTTCATTTTCTGCAACAACACTGTGTTACCCATAGTAGAGGCTTTTAGACTGCAAATGAGAATTTACAAGGGGTGGGATCAATACCAGTTACAAAACCACTTCGCAAAATTAAATAATTAGCAAGGATATCAAATGCATTCTCCTGGCATAAGACAAATGAGACATTTTACAATTGCAAGCTCCATTTTCAGTTCATCAATAACCTGAATTCATACAAAACCCACACATTAATGCTGATCTGCAAAAGGGCTAGCAGAGTGGATATTATCATTTCATAAAATGCATACTGAAATCTAAGGTTACATTTAGCTTTAAGGCAACATGGCAAAAGCATTTTTTCCAACCTCTGGGGGAAAAAAAAACCCAAAATCGATCCGTTCTCATATCAGATCTTTTAAATGAAATTGCAATCAGAAAATGTGTGAGTACAAACTTGGAGCAAACCAACTGGTTAATTTACACACACAGACCAAATGGTAAATAAAACTTCACTGACGCCAGTACAGCACTCAATATGTAACCACTTAAAAGAAAGTGTCCTTTAATAATTAAAATAAAGCCAAACAGATAGATCCATTCACCTCTGATATCCTATCTATTTATAAAATGCTTCAATTTGTAGCTAAGTAGAAAAAGCATTCAGCCTTTTGCAAAGCAAAAGGAGGCAGGGTTGTTTGAGACGAGAGAGCCCATGGAAACAAAGTCAAATTACACTTCAGGAACACCAAAACAAAACCTGGAGCCTTTTTAGGACTCATCAAACAAATAGGGCTCTTCTAAACAGGAAATGAAGAGTTTTCACCCCTGCTTTGATCAGTGTTAGTGTGCAGTGATTTAACTGGCTAATGGCCACTAACAGGGACACAGCTGCTGCTCTACCAGGTCAGTGGCCTGAAGTTCAGAGCAAGCCCAGCTATGTGGTTTAAACCCTCCATAATGAATGAGATACCAGCCCTCTGCAGCCAGAAAATTCTCTCTGGTACCTTCCTCTCATTTAGGGTTGAGATTCCTCTATATTTCTATAAGAATATATTCAATATTTCAATAACAAGTGTACATTCATTAAGAAAACTGCCAGAGCATAAACATGTCACTTTAGAGGATTCCATTGAAAAGACTAAGCCCAGTTTAAAATCTGTCTTTATTTTCAGTGCTGAACTGCTACTTTAATATTTAGCTGAACATTTAAAAGTCTGAACCCACATTTTCTCATTTTAACATTGCTCACTTTCTTTTTGATAGAGGTGTTGCTTCCTTTATTTTAACCTCACAGCATTTTATACTGCTTTCCAAATTTTAGACTACCTGAGGTTACTGTAATTAGATGTGACATTGAATATATGGTCTCTCTTGTTCAGATATTGAAGCAAGGCAAACCCACCCACTTCTTCAACCAGCAAATCATCACAGTCTTGTTCTATTATAACACCATCTGTACTGACTTTCTAAGATTATAGAAACTTTAAAAACACAAGACAGTTCGTTTTTCTTCCTGGTTCTGCCAGATGAACGAAAATGTGCTGGGGGGTGTGACTGCTGGTGTTTGGGTTTGTTTCGTTGTTTGGGGGGGTGGGCAAGGTTAATAAGGTTATTTATTAAATACTGAGGTAGGAATGTACCACCTAAATGATGCCACTGGTTTGCTTCAGAGTGCCTTCTATTATGTATGCCATTTAACTGGAAAGCTTTTATAAAGCCCATTTATTCCATGCAGACTTTGGCTCCACCAGCTGCAGACTGGGTTGCATTTTTTGCTTAACAAGAGGAGAATGCACAGGATACACTCAGCACAAATCAAGGTAAAATCATCCAACAGCATTGCAGTTGTTAACAGTGATTTAGCACTGCTCTCACAAAACATACATCCACTATTTCAACAAGTTTGCCATGGCGAAGAAGCTGTGCAAAAATTCTCCTGAAAAAGATTCCTACTGAAGCTGTGGCTGCAGGCTCCAGCCTTCCTGAAAACAAGACAAGAATAGCAGAACAAACTGTACTGTACACTCAAATTCTGTAATTTTGGGATTATTTTCTTATGCTCTCCCATACAAAGTTTAGGATAATCTTCCAGACATATGAACAACTCCTTAATAGCCCCATAAAGGAGTAATGGTGTTTCCTTTTCCCATAACATCACAGTAAAAATTCACACTTCTTCATGTGAGTGCTTACCCAACCCAGAGAAGGGAGAGCCAACCCGACCTCCCCTCAGTTTTCCATGTTTGATCACACATGGGAGAGACAGACTTGGAGCACTTCCCTCAAAGAGCACAATAGGGACAGCACTTTCTACACAGATGCCTGACAAAACCAGCAGATATTTTGCAAAGGTAGGAAGTACTAAACCTTAGTTGCTACACCTCTGCAAAGACTGGCAGCAAGACCTGTGTTACAAAAGGCACAGAGTGACAGCAAAGGTACTTATGTTGAAGCACGCTTCCATGTTATTGAGGTCAGCATTGTAATTTATTTGTAAAGCTTCTATTTTCAAATCAAATACAGGTATGTTCTTAATATTGCACCAAACCTGCCCCTTACATTCTTACAACCTCCCAAGATTTTTCTTCCACCTTCCCCTAAGCTCCCTGGAAACTTACTCAGTATCAGTACCAGAAACCACCAGATCTTCCAAGTAAAAGGAGCGATTTCAACTTTTTTATATAACCGAAACATCTGGAAACCACCCATGGTCTGAGAAGTGGTGATGGAAACACAGGCCATGCTTCTGGCGTGCTACTGCCACCCTCTCACTGGCCCTTGGGTGCCCCAACAGACCACTGAGACCCTTAAAACCTTGTCCCAAAACTCCTCTCCTCCCCCAGCCTCCCTCAGCCCCCAGAAAGGGCTGCAAGCAGTAAAGTGAGATCACAGCTGGTGGGACCTGCAGCCTCAGCACTGCTGACACGAAATCAGGAGCCCACGAGCACATTCCAGGTGTGCTGTTTGGGGGCACTCCTCGCCACCTTGCTGTCCCTAACAGTAGCATGCCTGAAGAGCAAGAGCACTTTCACTACTCCACAGATAAACTGATATCCAAAACTGTCCATTCAAGCAAACACCACGCTTCTGAATCACAGTTCTGACTGCAGGCTTTACTCCTTCTATCCTTTCAACTCTGGCCAGAAACACAACCACCAGGAACATGGATTCAGATCCGTCCAAACCTGTTCCCCCACTGAGCACTACGGCATCTTCTACCGGAATTCTGATTTCTACCTTATCCATTTAAAGTATCTGGGCCTCTGCAGCAAATTTTAAATAGAAATATATTAATCATACCAAGATTCCATAGAAGCAACCACATAATCCAGATGCTTCTTCCAGAGGAATTTAGAAATACTTTCTATACTGGATAGCTTTTGTGCACTTGTGGTACGCCGTAAGAAAATGTTACTTTTCAATCTAGTGCACTGCCAGCAGGAAAACAGTGACCCAGGCAGAGGCTCATGGAACATCATTTTGCTCCCTTTATCCTACTGGACAATTCTCTGGTGAGTGGCACAGAGTGGTCTGTCAGAAGATGTGCTCAAAACTCTTCAGCCTTCAGCAGTTTCCTCCATTCCTCCCTTGTTTCTCGTAAGAGGCCAGAGTTCCCCCGAAGCCTAACTGTGGCCTGGCTGCTGCATGGTGTGCACACTGAGTTTGGGGCTCTTCCCCTGGGCCTGCTCAGCCCAGGACACTGCTGAGCCCTCCCAAACAGCTGAGCTCACGGCTCTTCTTTCATATTAAAGAATGGCACTTGGGCAGCCTTGAGTAAAACACAGTATGCACAAACCAGAACTCTTAAGGCAACAGAATACAGCTAACTTCGAACTCCTAGGAGAAAACCTTAACAGTATTTTAGTATCTAAACATTCACATTAAAAATATTTTTATATGTCAAAATGTTGATAGTGCTGGAAAAAAACTAATTATATTTGTTGACATTCTTAACATAGTTTCATATTTTCTCTCGTAACAACAAAAGAATCATCAAAAATGCCTGGTTAAATATGTACTTGCTACAGTATCTGTTAGATAAACACACTGGAAAAGTTTTTTTATTATCAAATTTTGCTCTTTGAAACAGCTGACTTCTGTCATTCACACCATTTTGAACTGCTGCTACTTTATAAGGAGGGAAGGATGTTTAATCAAGCAGAGCTCTGCAAAGCCAGGCAGTCCAGTTTTAACCTTCATATTTTAGAGAATTATCAACGAAACCAGGTTTAGTTATTGTACTACAACACCAGCAATACATACCAATGCTAAAGCAATGTATAAAACTGTGTCCTCTTTAAAAAGAGTGGGGTCTGAGTGCTGACTTGACTGGGAATGAGCTTTCATGGCAGTCCTGACACATTCAACAAAGTCAAGTAGAGCACCAGCATGTCCAAAGCAGTGTCTTTAGCTGAGCAGAAAAAAATCAGGAGTTTTAACAGCTCATGTATTTTTGTTCTGCTCTCCCAGAATCTTCTTTGCATTGTGATTTTAAACCTGACAACACTTAATAACAAAAAACCATGAATGTAGATGCAGGGAAAATGCACTCCAAGTTCAGATTCTCTCAGCATGACCACACAGGATTGATACATATAAAAATAATCAGTATGCAACTACTTCCAGTGATGTTGGGACCAAAGCAGTGAGTAAGTCCATCCTTATAAACTGGAATATACCACAAGTGATAAAGCCAGGGGTGACTTGGAAGTGAAATTAGCATCTCAACAAGTCAGCAGAGCGACAAAATGGGAAAACCAGGTAGTTCCACACGTCATGTGTCAGAAGTCCCTTTTTGCAACTGCTACAAAAAGCTGTTTTTGCAAGACATAAATCAACAGCTTTGCTGAGAGCATTAAAACACTCAAGAGTTCAGAGCCCTGAACCTTTCAAAATTATAATTTTAGGATTTACTATGCTAGACAGATGACTTGAACTTTTACAGTACACAATTCAGATTGTAGGAGGCATTTAAACAGAGGTGATTTACAGTAGTGAAATATATTCAAATCAGAACATTTTAATTCATTTAGAGCCATTAAAAGATAACATTTTTGTAACAGCTTTTCTGGGGACTTGTGGTTGGAAGAGGGAAGGCTGTACAGGCCAATAAAACTCTAATGATATGAACCATATCCAAGAGCCAATATCTGACACAGCTCTGATATTTCAAGTAAAAACCAACAACTAAAAGCTGTAAGATAGACTCCTACAAACACTCTCCCATCTTTGATAAGAATCAGAGGTACAATGAACCTTTAGAGCATAATTATTTAATGTAGTTTCTTGTGGAGTCCAAGAGGTAAATCACTCAGCTGTGTATCTGCACTTCAAGGAAAAAAGACCATTTTGAAGTATGTTATAGTCTTGATTTCATCTCCAGAGCACAATTTCATTTACTGATGTAAAATATTTCTGTATTAGAGAAATCTTATTCCTGCTCCGAACTGAACACCATCACATATCCTGAAAAGAAACAAATAATAAACAGTGTAAGTGATATACAAGGTACTGGTGAAATTAAAATCAACTCTCCCTCCTATCCCCAAATTCCCAAGGTTTTAGCAGACAAAGGCTTTTTTAAATAAATGTTTTGACACTCTGGCATCAGTATGGAGCATTTACACTTCCAAATAAAGCCCATATATTATACATTCACACTGCCCATAGAAACATAATCCTGCTTCTGTATGAAAGAATCTCACACAATACTCATAGACAAGAACAGGCCTCCTGAAGATTTTTCATTGCATACTATAATATTTGCTTGATGCAGGATAATTGGGTGCTAACAAATGAATTTGTTCTTCTTTTCTCTTTATCTATAAACTTGTTTTCATTTTTCAAGCAAAGACATTAAACTAGGTATTTATCAAAGACGGCAAATGAGATATTTATCCAATCATTTGGGTTTAGAAGGCTTAAGAAAACCCCACGAACTGTTTGATCACTTCCCCACAAGAACTGAAGCTGCTGCACAGTTGTTCATACATTTCAACAGCTGCTCTCAAGTTTAATGACCTCTGACACTTGAGAAGCAAGGTCTTTAACCCAACTGTGAAACCAAGGTGAATAAAGCGGGCTGGAAAAGCAGCGCCGAGATGTCTATGTCGGTATGGAATAAACAAAACCACAAAGCAGAATTCTCTCTACGAAAGCAGAGAGGAGTGCAGGAATCTCTAAAGAAGCTGGTGTACCAAACCAACCTGTCTCCAGCCTGTACTCCCATGGGGAAGCAGTAGTTGAGCTCCAGCCTGGCAATGTTTCCCAGGCGCAGCACTATTCCGGCACCGTAGGACCAGCGGATGCACTCTGCCAGCCTCTGCAGGTGCGCCCTGGGACCGTCACCTGCAGCCAAACACCGAGGGATGAGCAGCAGAGCAAGAGAGCAGAACTAGAGCCAAATGGGTGGGATTTTAGCTGCATTGCTGGCTGGTCTCTATGTCCCACTGCAGGGCACCTACCAGCAAGAAGGAGGAAATGAGTACTAAAGACTTCAATGTCTGTACTGCTCCCTTCCAGTACCTGAAGGGAACTTACAGGAATAATGGAGAGAGACATCTGACAAGGGCCTGGTGTGGCAGGACAAGGGAGAATGGCTTCACACTGACAGAGGGGAAGTTTAGATTGTGTCTTAGGAAGAAATTGCTTCCTGTGAGGGTGGTGAGGCCCTGGCACAGGTTGCCCAGAGAAGCTGTGGCTGCCCCATCCCTGTTAGTGTTCAAGGCCAGGTTAGACAGGGCTCGGAGCAACCTGGGACAGTGGAAGGCGTCCCTGCCCATGGCAGGAGGGAAAACAAGAAGAGCTTTAAGGCCCCTTCCAATCCAAACTATTCTGGGACTCTATTCTATGATTTAGTGGGTCTCTACTATTTTAAAGTTGATTGAAATATCTCCCTCCCATACGGATGTCACCTTTCTTACATCAAGTGAGGCAGACATCAAGTATCACTATATTCTAAAACCAGCTGAAATCATATTGAAATGTCATACACTAATACAGTGAAATGCATCTTAAATATAGTTAGGGATGGGAGGAAAAAAAGAGTCCCATCAGCTACCACACCCTCATCTAATGCCACCACTTTTTCTTCATTTCATCCCAGCAAACACCAAAACCTCACTAAAACATCATCTTTCATTCTCCCTTCAGAATGGTGTAAGATAGCAAGTGTTAGTTACACACCAGCCTGCAATCACCACTAGTTCACAAACACTACCATTACCATCCTGGCTCTCTTTCCTACAAGTTGTGCTAGAATTTATGAGGTGAGCTAAATAAACTACTAGGAATCTGTCAAATAAGTAAGTTTAAAGCAGCAGGTTTTTGACAGGCACCAAAATATATGCAGTAAACGAAGCGCTTCTGAGTGAACAAACACAGAACAGCTCTCCTTTTTGCTTTTATATGAAGGGAAGAGGTGTTTTTATTCTGCTCAGTCTTACCATAGTTGAGATTGCAGAGATTTCCAGCATTAAGGAAGAAATGTGTTCGGAAAAGATCTCCAAACCCTCCGCGGCCAGGCCGGAAAGGGAGAGGGGTGTAGAGATGCACCCCTCCAGCCCAGTAGGCCTCTCCTCCCAAATAATCACCTGTTTGGGCAAATGTTGGAATAAAGGCATTAACTATGGAACATATTAAAAGAATCAGTTGTTAAAGGTACAAAAACACATCCATAAGTTGTTTCACATTCCACTTTTACCCTCTACAATTCTTCCCATTGACTTCTAACTCTCTGCAAACTCATCGCTATTAGTTAAAAAAATTAGCACTTACACTTTCCTTTAAACTTTCCAAGGGAAGTGCATTTTTCTTCATTCCCTCACCAGAACAGCCAGAGGCATGCACCTACTCATGGTAGTTCATCAGAATGACCTCCTAAACACCTCTGTAATAACTTCCCTGGTTTTAAAAATGGGCAATTGATACAATTAAACAATTAACTGCAAAATAGACTGGATATTCAATCCACTGATAACAGTAAGTCAGCAGCAGAGTAAGGAATAGAACTGAGGAAGCTCCTGGCTCTCCTAAGATCTCTGTTGAGTAGATTATCTTTTCTCTAAGTTTCCCTGAGCATAGGCTTTGTTAAGCAGAGACTTGCTACAACCATGTTTTGGGAACTTTTCCAGATTGAGGGTTGCTTACTAATTTAAATCACACACTGGAAGTGTGCAAGCCCGAACAAACACATGGTTTACAAAATTAGTAATTAATTGTAGCTTAACTAAGAAATACCTGGCTTTATCCCACTGTGAACTCATCTGTAACAACAGATCAAAGCCATAACACTTCTCAAAGTACAGAATGAGTGTAATTATTTGCAGGTTATACAAAGTTTAGGGCAGAATGTGACTCTCTTACACACTAATATTTACAGTATTGTCAGAGGAGTGGGGTTGAAAAGTGTCAGACCTTCACTCTGGGGTCCAATGCTGTACATACTGAATCCACGCACACTTGTTGGTCCACCAAGGTAAAACCTAGTGAATACAGATAATTAATTTAATGCTTCACTCAAAGGTAACTTTGTAACAGCTTTGGCAATGTGATCTTTAAACACCAGCATTAAAAGGCAAAATCAGCTACAGAGTGAGCAGAGTCACAATATGGCTTTGTGTCTGAATAAACCTATGCCTGCTACAGAATTTTGCAGGTGGTAAACACCATTTTGCAACCATAAATATGGGCAGGCAGAGCTACTACACAGCACATTATAATTTTTTACCAGCCCAATATGAAAATGGCTTGAGTTTGAACATGCATTTATAGCTAACTAGAAACATTTTATTCTCCTCAGAACTACTACTTGTTTCTCTCTTGTGCAGAGTTTTCTATACACATTGCCGGTTTGGACTGGAAAAAAACACCCAACCATTTCAAAAACTTGCCTGTCAGCTATACTGGATGGCTTGTCTCCAATAGGTACCAGCATTCCGCCCCAGAGTGATGCTGAAACAACCTTTGGAGAGGAAAGGAAGTTGTTTATTAGTACTTATTCCTTAATTCCTCTGACAGCATGAGCTAGATTTCATCATGCAGTAACAGGCAGAGCTCCCATCAGCCTCCCAGAGTTACAGCTGCTCACACCCTGTGGGTATCACACCCTGTATGTCAGATTTTCAACACGATTTTCAGGAAACTCTTGATGGCTGCTGCCCTCTTTCTTTTATGCAGTCTGTGCCTTGAAAAAGTCAATACAGCACATTTGAACCAAATGCTACTTCCACAACAGTTAAGGGAGCACTCAACCTCATCCAGCACCTCTTCTCTTGAGAATTTTCATGTCTTGAGGTAAGACAACACTGCTGCCATCAATTATTCCTGGCAATTTGAAACCCACAGGAGACTGAGTCCAACAAGCAGCTGTCAAAAATGTACCATTATGACCTGTCTGTAAATTAACCTTATAATTAAATGAAACCACCTTCTGCAACTCACTATACTGACATCAAATAAACATACAGAGTTACTCTTTATCTATAAAAAATAATTCTTGCTACTCAAATCACTGTAACAAATAGATTTAATAATTTGCTTGCTGCCTGTGTGCAAGCTAGAAGTATTACTGATAGACAGTGAGATCTATTGTTAATACCTTTGAAATGCAAATTATTGTAACCCCTGACTTAAATCTTCATGATGCAAGTTGGTGTTTAATTCCTCATTCAGCTCTGAGAAGAATTTATTGCACTATCTCCATGTGATAAAAAACTTCTTTCTAAATGCAGTTAGAAATATTCCTGGGATATATTGAAATTCTTATTTCAATTTTTCAGTATTTCAATTCAAAACCCTATTTCCACTTAATACTAAGTCTATGCTGTTGAAATCAGTCTTCCCATTCTTTCCCAATAATTTTACACACAAGACATAATTACATGCTATGATACCAAGAGCATGTAAGATAAATAATTATATATTTATAATTTTAATGAAAAAGAAAATTAAATCAAGATTATTCAGAATATTCATGAAGGTTTCAAAACTTTTAAAGTTTTTCAAAAACTTCCAAGGTTTTGGAAAAATCCCTCCTAAGAAAGACCACAAAGAACATGACCAACATCACTTCTGGAAGGAAAATCATTCTTATGGTTAACTGTGAAACAAGTTCTCTCCAAAATTCCCACTTTTCACATGATTGTGCTCAGCAGGAACATAAAGTTAAAAATAAAGGTAGTCCATTTTCCAGAAAACAAAATCAAGTTATCTACTCCAACCATTTTTCACGATCTTTTTCCCAATCCATGGTGAAAAATAATCATAAGACATAGGTTTAATAGCCCCAGATAAACTTCAGGTCAATTACTAAAATATCTTTAAAAAAATTACCGAATCCCAGAGAAGTTGCTTATTGAACTGAAATTCAAAGTCCTCTTTCAGAAAGCTCACATCTCCACCTGTATAGCCAGCTAACTCCTGCAAAGACATGAATGTATGAAATTTGCAACAGATATTACATCTTTCTTCCCTCTAAAAGTTCAGCGTGTCTGCATCAGCACAGGCAGTGTTTTTCTTTACAAGAAATACAGAAACAGTGGCATGGCAAGGCAGATGAGTTTTGGACCAAGGCATGCATGGACCTCAGAATAAGGAGCTGCATTTTTTTCTTTTTCCAAATATTAAACCAAACTACTGCTTTCTAAGCCATTTTGTAAATGAAGGCAAGATAGAATAGAGCTGGAAAATTCAGCATCCAAAATCAAGACTGTGTTTCCCTAGACCTGAGATTTCATGTGGTGAAGGAGGGCTGAAGAACCAGACAGCTGCATGACACAATCTGTTATTTTCAGCTCTCACAAAGTGACTGAACTGACTCAGTGTTAGAGACAGGACCTAACAAATGACACGTTCCCTAAACCCTGGACTACAACCACTTTTCTCACTCACAACAGTTCACTGCTGCTTACAGTAGCACTTTTAGTTCCAGTGGCATTTCAAATCTGCCTCTAAAGCACTAGAGAAATTAATGCTTCTGAAGTATTACCCACACAGCAGAAAAGCCAGCTTTTAGAAAGGCTCTGACTGTAACAAGAGGGAAAAGCATTTTCTGTGCCAAAATGATACATGCATATGCCCTGGAGAGTTATTTTTACCCAGTGTTTCATTTTTAATTCTCAGACTTACAAATTTTATAAGTAGCAACAGGACTACAGCCTGGCAATCTGTGCATGACAGTATTAAAAAAGAAGGGCTAATTAATTCCCACTGAAAGTGTAGTGTAAATACGGTCAGGGGCAGTGTCTCTCAGATAATAAATAATTTAATGCTGATGTAGAGGCTGTGTTCTTTGACCAATGACATACAAATGACAATTTGCCACCATAAAAAACGTTCCACAATTTTAAAAGGCACACTCGGTAAACAGAAAATGTAATTACTGCTCCTCATTGTCTCCTAGTCAATTTTAGATTAATTTCTAACTTCAGACATTTTTAACACTAACATCAATTAGATAAATTAAGGCTTATTCAAACACACAGATAAAACCCAGTAATAACGTGAGTGATTTAAAGCTACCTGATTAATTTTCAGCAAAGCACCTCGTTTTGGCAAGATTGAGGAGTTCCGGGAATCAATTATCATGGCATGCTGAAAAAAACCAAAAAAATTGGGTTTAGGTTCTTGTATCTGTTGAATACCTCAGAGTGACACCATTATTTCCCTTCCAAAACTGCCAACAGTGGAAGACAACCACAGCTACTGCTAAGATTAGTGGAGCTTCTTGGATTTGGGAACAATATCGCTACATACTGACTTTGTTTGACATTTACAGGCCACAGGAAATGCATACATTTGTATCTTCTTGCCCATGGCATGCACCAGGAACAGAGCAGCAGCCCAACTGCAAACCACCAATCTGCAAAGAGTTTATCTCCTACAGTTTGTAAGCTACAAGTGAAAGACGGCAAGTGACCAGAAACTGGTAGAGGGGAGAACGTTTACAAAAGGCTTAGGATGAGGAAATTTACTCTTCCTGTCTGCTACAAAACAAGGCAATTCTGCAAAAAGAGATGGCAGGTTAGACAGAGGGAGAACAAGCCAAACCCCAACCGTCAGCTGTGATTCCCTGTTCTCCCTTGGGGCCTCTCGGATCACTCTGTGGGAATGACCAAACAAAGCTAAAGATGTCTGAAGGAAAACACATTCCCTCCAAAGACAAAAAGCTCCTTTGGTATCACTCCTAAGTATGAGATGACTCAAAGTCATGTGCTTTTAAAAAATTATTATGAAAAAGCCTTACAGAGAGAGAAGATTTTAGAGAGTGTCCACTTTCCTCTCGAACAGAAAAGGATGCTGTTCTAGCAAGGCAGCCAAGCTCTCTCCACACACCCTCCCACTTCAGAGTGTGAGTGGTCTTCCAGATGGGAAACTGCAATAAAGAATTTAGTAAGTAATGAAAACAATTTTTACAAAATTAAAACAAGTATTTTTTATATTTGAGTCTACAGTTTTCTTCCCAAGCTTCTTGAAATAGAGAGAAACCTTTTTCCATTTCAGAGTAATGCTAATTCTGCTCCAACCAAGAGAGTTAGATGCATGCTAATTAATCCATTCCAAATGAAAAATATCTTTAATTGGGCTGACAGAGTAAGCTAGGCAGCCAGCTGCCTCTATGAAATGATATTTTTTTAAAAAATTGAAGAAAAACACTGGCATTTTTACACAGAAAATGAGATTGAATTGTAACAAAAAATCTAAGATGTACAACCTCTGTCATTTGAAAATCACTGACCTCTTTCAAATAAAGAGAAGTCAGCCCTGTGCATGAGTGATTCAATCACTCAAAAAGTAAACCAAATATGAGCAAGAGCTCAGGTGAAATGTGTACGAAGCATGTGTTACACTTGTGCTACACTCACATTAAATTCTGTTGATACGCCTCTGTCTGTTTCTCGAAGAGAGCTCCAAGGGAACTGTCCAGTTACTTTGTACACATTAACTGAAAAACTGAAACACAACATTACTGGCAGGTTTGAAAGGGAAATATTTAAGGGACAGTTTTGAATAATCACAAAAACTTAAGAAACCAGCTCCGCTACATCATTACCAGACCCTCAGGAAAGAATAAATATAATTATTACTCAATGAAAGATCTTATTGTTTTATATTCTTTCATTAAAAAAAGAAGTAGTGAAAAATACATCCCTTACTTTCTTTCAAAGTTTCCAGGCTGTGGTTTGAAGAAGGACAGGCCATATGAAGTCTCCTTTGTTCCATAGGAGAACTGGAAGGTCACCTTTTCTGCACGTCCAAGGAGGTTAGGGAACTTGAGCCCCAGCACCTACAGAAAATCAATTTAAAAAACCTCAAAACACTAGATAAACAAACAAAAACTCCCACATCATAACATTTTATACATCTGCTGTCTTGCATCTTAATCATATGCTGAAGACAAGAACATAATGAGAATTAGACATTAGGACGTTTGAAAATACTTGTAACTGAATGTGTTTTTCTTCTCCGTCAGATTTCTCTTTGCACTGGCAGCAGAAGCCAACAGTGCAAGTTACAGTCAAACATCCAATTTTTTTGCTGCTTAGCAGCTGCACTCTCACTGGGCCATCAGTACTGATGTTACTTCCAGCAAAATCTCCAAGCCTGTCTCAAAGCCCTGGAGAACAAATCTTTGGCATAACAAGCAGCTGCTCTGCAACTGCAGACTCTCCCCCAATCCTTAGGAAAAACTCCTGTCTGGGAGGGTTCATCAGAACCCAAAGCAAGGGAAAATTATCACTGTGGAGCCACTTCCCGGTAGTTTTGAGTAAACAGATGCTTTTGCAACCAGGCAAGACGGCAGTGCAAGACACCTTTACAATTCTCCAGAAACCAGTGAAACACTTTTGCCTATTCTGATACAAATTCCTTGCATCCTTTGGGCAGCTCTTGGCCCTCTGGCAGAAAAGATGGAGCAGGTTTCCTCTGAACACAGACACTACCACTGAACTGTTGTTGTGTGTTCTATTGGAAAAGAATATTAAAAAGCTCCCAAAACCTGACTGTCTTTGTCTGACAACTGTTGGAAGCAGATCCGTAACCTGAGCTTTGTAATGATGGCTATTACGCCATAAACAGAAAAGGCTTTTAGTATGAAGTACTAGATGTATAAGCTTCAGCTGAATTTAAGGGATTAGCATAAATAAATCTGTTCAACTCTTAAGGAAACATAATCTGTGTTGCCAATACCAGTGTATACAAGTCATGCTTTTATAGCATGCACAAGTTTTACTTCTCTGTAATACATTCAGAAGCTGAGTACAAAAAGAGAAACCAAAGTAGCTTTCAGTCAGTTTTGAGCAGCACGGGAGGCAAAAGGTAGGATTCCCTGCTGGTTTCCTTCAGGCCAGCACACCCTGGACCTGGCTCCTGGCAGTGGAGCTGTGTAAGCAGCTCTCAACTCACCCATTTCCAATTCTCCTTGCACGTGCAAAAACACCATCACCTGAGGCATGTGGGATCTTATCCAGGTTAAAAATACCCCTAAGAAGAAAAGGATGAGTCCCATGAACTGGCTTATCCCCCAGCCCCAGGCACAGCTGCCCTGTGCAAAGGAGAAGGCAGAAAGGGTGCAGGATGAGCACCTGAAAGCACAATCTGCTCACAGCAGCATTTCTGGTAAAGGCACATTCACAGACCAGCAGTACAGCTGGTACTTCCTGTGGCAATTGGTCAATATTGTTCACACAAGATTTTAATCTGATGCATCCTAAGAGAGTCATATGAAAACAAGTTCCAAAACTTGTAAACCAGAATAACTGATACTGGGCTAAAAGAGAGAAAAACAACAATTTCAAAGTAAAATATAAAGTATTTTGACCGAGAAGAAAAATACTTTAAGTACATCTCATAGAAACGAAATGCCAAATTCCTTACTAATCTCTCCAGTAGATAAAACATTTTTAAAAATTAGCACTCTGAGTTGGAAGCTAGAGCATTCTCCCCTAGCTCAAAACAGGCTTTTGCTGAATGAAAGCCTGACACATAGGCCTCACAAAGTATTAGCAAGGCTGGATCAAGACTGGATCACCAAATTCCTTGCTAAGTTTGAAACTGTAAGTAAGAGGAATATCAAAAGGCATTACTAATAATTTGAAATAATCCATACCATGCTGCCTTCATTGTTGCCAACCATGGTGTTATAGCTCCCAGTTAACCTTCTCAATTCTGTTACCTCAAAGGTCACATCTAAACCATTTGGAAGGGCATCATCTCCTAGAGAAATAAACAAAGTACATGTTATCTCTAAAGAGTTATTTTAAAATTTTCAGACAGAAGGTTACCTGAATTATTTGAAAACTGTTTGAGTAAAGGCATAATAAAAGTCCACTTACAAAGTGAAATGGTCTGAGAAAAGGATGTTTGGATGTGAGTGCAGAATTTGGTTTAATCATAGGATGTCCTAGGTTACAATATAGATGTAGTTAAGTATTCTATTACCACCTGCTGTGGGCCTTTAGCTGTTATCTCCTGCTATGACCCACCCCTGATAACAGACAATGGGCCATCAAGAAACCACTGCATGACTCATGGACTTATCCTGTTGTGAGATGCTCCACCCAGGAGGGAGGAGCCAAGCATTCCCACCTGGATATAACCTGGCCTTGGAACTGCCTAAGTTAGCCCTGTCTACTGGCTTCCCAGAGGACAAAAGCTCCCACTGGACCTTCAGCTGGAGACCAGACCTTCCATAGAATCACCGCTTCAACTGAGCTCCTTTGTTTGGACTGCTACCACCACCCTAACAGGGTGTCAGGTTGTATCTGACTTTGTCAGTGCTTTTCCTTGTATTATTTCACTTATTTTTAATTTTTCCTATTAAATTTTATTCTGACTTGTGATCTCCCACTGGTTTGTTTTCAAACCAATAACATAGGATGACTGGCTTTAATAATTTCATGTCAATGTGATGTGCAATACAAGTATAGGACACATCTTCAAGCTTTGCCTCACGTGTTCCTTGAAACTGTGGATTCAGGAATGCTTACTGTAATTATTTTAGTGCTGAAAATTCACTCATGGACAATTAATATTTAAATACACATACATATGTGCAAACACACGCAAATTGATCTTCCTAAGGATAACTGACACAGACACATTTGTATCCACAGCACACCCACATGTTCATCTAAAATATGTAAAGGTATATACAGGACTAAGTTACATACACAAAAAATGTCCAGCCTATTACACAGGGAAATATACATATATTGCAGGTATGAATGTATGAGAAAAAAGGTGAGGATTAATGAGGGAATACACACCTTGGCAGGTATCAATCAGAACATCCACCTGTCTAAAGATTCCGAGACGAAGCAACTTCTCACGAGCTTCATGTGATTTTCTCATCACCTACACAATGAGAAAAGTAGCTCACTCATAAAATCACAGGATGTTTGGGTTGGAAGGGACTTTCAAGATCATCTAGTCCCTTTGAGTCTCTTAGGTTAATAAAAAATAAAGAGGATAAATTAGTTAAATTGCAGCTACGTAGTAAAACATTCACAGATTTTGTATATAAAAATACATACATGCACCCTCAGAACAGAACACAACCACTTTAGCACTTGCATGTGCAGAAATAAATTAAACCCAGAGCATCTGGCTCAATACCTTCATACCTTTTGTTAGTTTGCTTCCTCATTACTTTAACAGTAAAAAAATTATTCAAATAAGTTCCAGTAATTACAACTTATTTAGGGGGCCCCTGTTCTTGGTAAAACTCAATAGAGTTGCCCCATGTCTGAAGGCAGTAGCCCAAAGCAGCAAATAGAAGAGAGAAAAAAATTTAATTTTCAACCAGGTCAGATATTCACTGCAATACTTACATCAATGAGATTTTTAGCCTTGAAAACATCAGAGATTTCATACATGATGATGTCATCTTTGGTCCTTCCAAGTCCATCGAAGTGCACATGCTGAACCACCACCTAAACACAGCAAATGTTTACACACAAGTATTGAATTTGCATCTAAAAATGAGGATCAAGGTAACCAATGCACAAAAATTATCGTGAGAAACCCTGATGATTCTTAGGGCTAATTCCTGCTAACCTACATTATCAGAAATCAGTGCTATCTACGATTCTGGGATGTTGTTCCCATAACACAAAAATGAAAGAAAAGAGAACTCTAACACCAAAGCTTACACTGGCTGTAGCAGAAGAAACACTGACAAACTGCAGCTGCTGGGATTTTAGTTGTAAATGCTGTATGGACAAAGAAGCAAGTGCAGAAATCACCCAAGTACTAAGTACATAAGATAGAATATGTAGTTAGTTGTAGTTGTTTGCTACTTCTTTTATCAGGTATACGTAAGCAAAGAATTAAAAGAAGAAAATCAAACACCAAACAAGTGTACAAGCCACAAATATTTAAACTCTATTAAAATCACCACTACCACAGAAGCAGTGCAGTTTCAAATGCTAATGCTGCACTTGAGCAGGTGAAAGACAGGTCCTTCTCTACTCCTAAGCAGGAGTGGAAATCTCATATGAGAGGGAGCGCAGCATCTGCAAACAGGTTTATTAGCTCAAAGCTGAAATTTAGTGACAACTCCAGTGGTAGGGATAGAAGAAAAAGAGGAACCAGATAACAGCAGGGTAAACTCACAGCACTAAATGTAATTCTTTCACATCTCAAATCATAGCTTAGAAAGTTGCCCTAGGAAAAACAAGGAGGAAAGGGTGCCAAGGCATTTCTCTCCACAAAACAAAACCTCAGGATGTTGTTCAGGCACTTACATCTTTGTTTTCAAGAATTTCCTGCTTGGTCTCAGGTTCAACTTCAACCAGTTCAGGTTCCTCTCCTATGGCATCAAAATCTGGCCCAGCCATTGGAAGAGGCTCTAAACTCTGAAAGCGTAAAAGAAAATTGCATTTAATAGGGTTTTGTGATTTGTGCCTCAGTGACACAGTGAGAAAAACCCATGGCTCTCAACAGTGTGCTCATCAAGTCCTAAGGAGAATAAAAGCAAAAGACAAGAACTAAAATGAAAGGAATTACCAGAACACTTGACACCTACCTGCTTGCTGAAATTTTTAATGAAAAGTAAATAGCTTCCACACTGAATGATTTCTGAAAAATACTCTGCATTCTTCCCAAAAACAGCCTTAACTTTTAAGACTAGCTTCCTGTATAAAAAGATTAATTACACCTTCTTAAAAAAAAAAAAAATCTAAAAAAATCAGGCTGTCACTTCTCTAGTTTGGGTTTTAGGGGGTAGAAGAGTATGAATGTTGAACAATAAAAATAAAACATTGTTGAACAATAAAATAAAAAGGGTGTTCTCAGAACGTTACTTTGCTTTGCATGTATTTATTCATCTTTATATTTCAATATTTCTTTTAGAAGTAACCTTTCAAATAAGGCTTGAGAACCTCAGGCTCTGACCATGAGAGCCAAACACTTTAATCAAACACAGTATGGCTTTATTTATTATACCTTAAAGAGTCCTAAAGTAAGACATATCAGAATAGTTGCTTTCCTGAATAGTAAATTGCTGTTGCATATCAAAATCCAGAAGCTTCTCCCACTGTCACAAAGTTCAGACAAGTATGAAACACTCTGAATCTACACAATATTGTCTAGCAGTTCACACTACAGATGGACACAAACCGGTAAAAATTTTGAAACAGAAATTACATTAGTCGTGGTACTTATATACCCTGGAACCAGTCCCCTGCAGCGGTTCTTCAGCCTTAAAACGGAACACTTAGACATTCACATCTCTTCTTCGAGCACTGCTTTGTGCATCTTCTCTAAGCACTGATTTGTGTCTCCATTCAAGATGGTTTCAGACACGTGAGGCCTCACAACCCTCTCCAAGCAATGCAACTCTCCAGCCTCTGCTTCTCACCAGGGGCAGCTTCTCTTTGCATTGTGTTTTCTCAGCAGCTTGGCTTTGGGTTTTGTTGGGTTTGGGTGGCTTTTATTCTGTTTTCAATTCCCCGGTCTCGTTCTTGCCAGCCCACCCCACTCCCCATGGGACGTCAGCTCTGGGAAAGCCTCGGGAAAAACCTGAAAAAGACCCAGGTTTTCTATAGGAAAAAAATTTATACTTAGTAAGAAATTTTTCTCATTTGTGAGGGTGCTGAGGCCCTGGCACAGGTTGCCCAGAGAAGCTGTGGCTGCCCCATCCCTGGAAGTATCCAAGGCCAGGGTGGACGGGGCTTGGAGCAAGCTGGGATAGTGGAAGGTGTCCCCGCCCATGGCAGGGGGTACGTGTGACCAGTTGATTTTAAAGATCCCTTCCAGACCGTCAGTGTTTATAATTCCATGAAAAGACCCAGAAATCAGCTGGAAAGAGAAGACGCCTCCGAGCACCGGGACGGGCTCCGACGCCTTCTCCCCGGCCCGGCCCGGCTGTGGCAGGACCGGCGGGCTCGGAGCCGCGAGGCGGCTGAGGCGGGACTCGGCCCCGAGCGCGGCCCCAGCCCCGCTCTGCCCGGCCCGAAGGTCGCGGCGGGGAGCGCGCGGCCCTGCGACCTTCGGCGGCCCCGGGGCGGGT
>VZRO01006708.1:148562-166785 GCA_013397915.1 Daphoenositta chrysoptera
AAAGCCGCGGGGTTAACCCGAACCCGGGGAATTCACCCCAAAGCCGCGGGATTCACCCCAACCCAGGGAATTCACCGAAAAACCGCGGGATTCACCCCAACCCAGGGAATTCACCCCAAACCCAGGGAATTCACCCCAGCCCAGGGAATTCACCGAAAAACCGCGGGATTCAGCCCAACCCCTGGGAATTCACCCCAAACCGACGGGATTCAGCCCAACCCCTGGGAATTCACCCCAAACCGACGGGATTCACCCCAAACCCAGGGAATTCGCCCCAAAACCAAGGGATTCACCCCAAAACCGCGTGGGCCACCCCAAACTCGGGGAAGTCATCCCAAACCCAGGGAATTCACCCTAAACCTGCGTGTGTCACTCCCAAATCCAGGGAATTCACCCCAAACGTGTGTGTTTCACCCCAAACCTGCGTGTTTGTTTCGCCCCAATCCCAGGGAATCATATTGGACACCTTAAACTGAAAGCTCATGTCGTAAATTACTTAAAATTGTAGGTGGTGTGATTATTATTACTACTATCATCATCATTATTATTATGATGATTTATTTTGCACTACATTGTTATTTCTATATACTTTTTCATTTTTATATTTGTATTATATATGTAAGCATACTATATATTAAAGTATATATAGCATATATAAAAAATATATAATATATACAATAGTATATATATTATAGTATATATATTAATGTATATTGTACTTTACATTATTGATATATTTTATATTTGTTTTTAAATATATCTACTACACTAAAAATATGTTTGTATTTATCTTCTATTATTCATAGAACAAATTATTTAATAGGCTATTATTATATTTTATATTATTTATATTTAATTACCTGCTAAGTTAGTTTTAGCTCAGAAACAACGCACCCTTTGTTTTCTCCTTCTAAACCAAACTTTCTCTGGGTTTTAATTGAGTGCAACAAGCTGTTTGTAAAATAACTGATTGCAAAAAACAAACAACAGAGAACACCCACCAAAAGCCACAAAACCCCAAAAAAATTTGTCCAGCTGGAGCATGAGCAAGCATCTCTCCAACTTCATATTAGTACTCCTGAAAAAACACCTCAGACCAATCAAATTGTTCAATGTCATCAACACATTCTGATTTAACTTGCACTAGGCTGAATTACACTCAGGAAAGCTCAGAAAGCACGGTAACAGAGAGACTGTGTTTTTATTTTAGAAAAAGGAGACAAAATGGGAGCTGTGCCCAACAGAAAAAGTGCATAAGGTTGATTTAAATGTAGTTAATAGATGTATTCCAACACAGACCAGAAGCAAAACTTGGCGTTACTGCTTCAATTCTAACACAAACTGGTAAACTAATGAATGAAGACAATATAAAACAGATCTTGTGTATTTTATTTCTAGTAAGAGTAACACTTCCAACCTTTTTTTGCAAGTCTGACAATAGATACAGCCAAGAAACGAACAGGAGAGTTGAAGTAAAATAGCACCAGCCTTGTAGAGTACAGAAATGGAGAGCTCAGCACCTCCTCCCCAACCTAAAATCCATTTGAATGTTGTAAAATGCAGCACTTCAAGCTTAGGGAAATCACAACTGAGAGACTGTTTTAAAGGCAGGCCCAATTCAAGTGCTACA
Source organism: Daphoenositta chrysoptera (assembly GCA_013397915.1). Lineage (NCBI taxonomy): Eukaryota > Metazoa > Chordata > Aves > Passeriformes > Daphoenositta > Daphoenositta chrysoptera. The sequence goes on from VZRO01006708.1 coordinate 150,193, forward strand.
CTTTGCCCAAAGCTCACACTCCCATGTCCCAGCTCCTGAGCATCACAATCCAACCCCTTTCCCTGCACAAGAGGCCCTCCAGCAGCTCTTCCCTGGTATGCACAGAATTCCCTCTCTTGAAGGAGAAGCTTCCCGGGGGCCACACACTCCCCCCAAACACATGTGCAAATCAACCTTAAAGCCATTGTCTCCTTCTACTTAAAAATTGTACAAGACCTGGTAAGCCATCAGAACAGTAGTTAATCCTAACATCTCTCTCCTTCCCAGATGCACTCATACACTAATGCATTGTCTCTGTTAAAATCATGCAGAACCTTTGTAGTGGAAATGGTTTAAGCTGCCAGCTCTCAATAGAGGTATGATTTGGCTGAGTTTTCAACCTATTATTTGAGACCTTTGCAGAGCTCCCTGGATATTGATCCTTCTACCAAGTCTTACACATTTGCTGCCCCTGACAATCTTGGGAAACTTCCTTTGGATTATCCTACCTCACTGAAACAGGAGTGACACCTTTCTTTTTCTTCCTTTAGCAACAGGAAAGTGAAAGAAGGAAAGAAAAATCTCTCAAACTGGAAGGGAAAAAAATAAAAAATGATTGGGCAACAATTAGAGAGACAACCTAAACATCATTCACCACTTGCTATACATTGACTTTTGTTAACATCTTATGTAAAGTTTAACACCTTCTCCCCATCCACACAGTAGCTTGTTACTAACTACAGTCACTATTTTACCTACTTTTCAATACTTGATCAAGTATTAAGCCTTTATATTCAGTTCCAAAAAAAAAAAAAAAAAAAAAAATCCTCTGAAATCACAGAAACTGTACTTGTTTACACTTCAGGGGAATGTGCCCCATTTCTCATATCTTTTTCACCTGAAGTATTTAGAGAGGTAAAGAGCCACAGAGGAAAGGTAATATGAACTGCAGAATACATACAACAACCTAGAATTATACTGTTCCTACAGTATCTTGTGCAGACAACTTTCCATAAACACAACAGTATGTTTAAATATAAGGCAAATGGACACTGGAGGCCACTAAGAAACTCACTTGTGTATTCCTCTTAAGAGAGTAAAACTCCAATTTCATTTAAGGGCTATAGGAGTAATCCTAACACATAATATTGTTAAGAATTACATTTTAAAAAAATGTTCTGTTATCTCTGCTTGTTTGTCTAACAACCTGTTTACAGAATTTACATTTTTATGCTGAAAGTACTTTTTAAAAAAATTTATTTCCAGAGAGACACTGTTTAACTACAAATCTTAGTACAGTTGATTGAGCTGGTGCTTTGACAGAGTTATATTCTTTTACTTAGTATAGCAGCCACTGTTTTTATAATCCTTGAAACAGTAAAATTCCCAAGGCAGTTTTGTCAGGAAGCTGTAAACAAGTAATTTTCCAAGACTTATTGGCAATAAACAAAGTGATCCCTAGTCTAGGTTTTAAGTTTCTCTGCCAAATTTCAATTTTGGAAACTGTGGAATCTACTTCCCAATTAATACTCTGGAGCAGTTTGAAAACTTGTCTCTGAGGAAGAGTCAACATCTATTTCCAACGCAGACTCATCAGGATTTGGGAGAAAATTATGATAGGACTTTAAGTCTGACTGCTCCTGGATATCAGCAGGAGCATTTTCCACAGCTGAGTGCATGAAACATGAAGATTCCCAGAGCCAGCTCTCAATGTGTGCAGAAGAGTGAGGCATTTTAAGGTGGCAGTATGAAGAACGAAATTCCACAGTAGATGGGACAGTTTGACATTTTCTCAGTGATGCATAATTGTCTTTCCTGTTTAAAAAGAAGGAAGAAAAAGGAGATCATTAGTGTTTCAATGGCATTTTTTTAGTGTTTACAAGTAGCAAATACAGTTGTTCAATGTCCCAAAGGCCATTTCTGCATTCCACTTTACGATCAGCTCGTTATCACCAACCTGAACAACTTGAACACAACTTGGCTACACTCTAAACCAGCACCTCAATCACCAGGTTAGTCTTTTCCAATTTCAGGAACAGGACGCTGAAGTTTTACCCAAGAACACCCTATTTTTTTCCTTTAAAGTTTTTCTCTCCTCTCCTGCGATGCTTTTGGAAAAAAAAAAAACCCAAACAACAGAAACCCGATGAAACAACATGCCACTACCCCTCTCACAAACAAAGACACTTCAACTTGCTGTACGTGCTCATTTCAACACTGCTTGAGCTGCTTTTCCTCAAGAAGAAAAACAGTGTTTGTGTTTAATCATGACCAAAGAACCCCTCTTAAAAGTTATTTCAGAGACAAACTTGTGATGGTGTCTTCCCAAAGCTTGTTTCAGATGAAGACACTCAGGACTGGTCAGACTGGAATATGAGAGACTGCTAAATAAGGGTAAAAGCAGGAAGGTGACCATCCCCAAATTTGTTGTGGAAAGGAGTCAGAAATATCATTACGAAAAGAAGGAAGAAAAGACACTGGATTACATGTGCTATCCAGTAACTGAAGAGAGGACAGTAGGATGAATAGCAAATATATACCAAGAACTACGTTTTTGCTCAGAGAGATGGCCTCAAAAGCCAACTAGTGTTATACAAGAAAAGGCTTTAACTGATTTCAAACTGAGAGAATTTCTAAAACTGCATAATCTGCATGCAGCAGCACCCCACTTTACCTGGCTGTACAGAACAGCTTGCTTTTAGCCTGGGAATAAACTGTGGCAGCAATCCGAAAAAGCTGTTCCTGCATCCATCGAACATCAGCAGGCATGTCAGGAAACCAGTTTACCAACCTGCAAGCAAAATCAAAATACACTTCCTGTATTTTGCAGTAGATTTAATCAGCATTTCATTTTTATACACCCTGTCCCGCATCCAAAACACCTTTTTTCTCCCCAAATCAACTCCCCTCCCAAGCTGTCCATTTCTTCCCAATCCCCCCTAAATTCCCCTCTAGCCCACTCATCTCTTTTCTACAAGCTAAGAAAAGGGGCAGCACAAATCACTGCATCTCTGAATGGCTGACCAGTGTGTGTATTCCACACCCTGTGACCAACACAGCAATCCTGCAAAGCATTCCCATCTCCAAGACCTTTGTGGTAGGAACTTTCTGGTCAGTTTAAAGCAAGGTGAAGAGGAAGGAAGAACAAAAGAAAAGCACAATGGATGAACAAAGAGAAGGCAAAACAAGGACAATGTCACAAACGTACTTTTTTCCTTATGATACCCTTAACAGAAGTCAGTTACATCAGAGTGGGAAAAGGAGGAAAACCCCAGAGAGAAATCTGGGGAAAATTGCTTCCTATCCATCCACCAAAAATGGCACACAAGTGCCACATCCAGTGGCACAGAAACAAAATACTTCACTGGAGTTCTATATGGTTTGATTAACAGAATTGATTCTTCAAGATAGTCTCGATATCTACAGCTCAAGGACTGAAATTCCCTTAAGCAAGCACAAAGCTTAGGATTCATGGTGCATTCATTGAGAATAACTTCCCTACAAGAACTGAAACTTATCAAATTAAGCCCTGCTTTAAGAGCACAACTTCTAGTCATCTTAAAAAAAAGTGATAAGAGAACTTATATGGTGAGTAAACAGTGGATTTCACTCCTGAGTTCAGAAAAAAGCACAAGGATGTGGAGAGAGTTCAGCTACCCCTGCAGAATATAGTAATGAAGAATGTGCTCCTGGAAAGCACAACTAAGGGTGCTTCTTTTGAGCAATTACAAGATAGCTATTAGAAATATGAGTATATTATTTAAGAATTTTCTTAAAATGTTTATTTATGTAGCCTTGGACTACACAGGCTTTAGGAGGATGCATCAAGTAGGCAGAAATAATGGGTCTTATGACAGTTACGACTCGAATTATAGAGTCCCAGAATGCCTACAACACTGAAAAAGCTCTCAATGAGTACATTTCCAAAAAGATAATTCCAGAAGAGTTCATTACAAGTTCCTTACCGTAAAGCAACTGAGTAAGCAGACTCCACTGGGAGCGTGTATGGCAGCATCAGGTAGGATATCACCCGCATTGGGAAGAGTTTAGAGAACTGGGCATAGAATCCATTCTGTTCTTTACAAGCTTCCTGCAGTGCTTAAGAATAATTATTTGGGAAAAGATGTTACACTGTTTGAAACCAGTTTCAATAATTTTCTCCAGGTTTTGTAATACCCAGTCAACATTATTAAGTGTTACTGAATACGGCTCAGTTAGAAAATGAAAGAATTAATCTCAGGGCACTCTTACCATAAACTTTCTGTATGGTATTTTAGAATATGGGAATACAGGCTCATGCCACAGGGACAAAACACATTATCCAGAACTTCTGAGCAACAGATCTAAGAATTAATGTTAAAAAAAAAAAAAAAAAAGAAAAAAAAAAAAGAAAATCAAAGTTTGCTACTCATAAGTTACAGGAAACAGCCTGAAGCATGCACCTTTACGAAGTCTGGGAGGTAGACTCTCAAATATGCTCTTCTCCAAAGGCCATGGATTTTGCTTTAGCTGGTCATTTAAGCTGGTCATTTTCAAAGTTTCTACTCTGTTATTTTCTGTCCATTTTCTTCTCTTCGCATGGTCAATGTGTTGTTGTGCAGCCTCATGAGGATTTCTTTTTGTGAAGGACAAGTGGATATAAATTGAGTCATTCAGAATACCTGAAAGAGTCAAGAGCTTTCACTTAGGTTTGATCCACAGGTCTGCTGAGTACCTGGACAGCACTTGAGGTCTGTGTGTCTGTACAAAGACCTGTCCTGAGGGAACATCATCATCTACCCAATGTCAAATGCACCTGCTCTTAGGATCCCACAAATGTTTAATCACAGTGATGGCTCTTCTCAAGGTTTAGGTCTTACTTTAAAACAGGTTCTAAAGAAAAGGAAAAAAGTGAACAATTGAGTGAAACTGCCCTGGAAACATACAGTAATTTACCAAAGTTGTTTTCCTGCAAGAAAGCAAAGGACTTAAAGGAAAGGAGGAAAACTGATTTAATATAAATTTGAAAGCAAACACCTAAAACACAACAGATATTTGGGAAATTTGACATGGCAGGTATCACATGAGTACTTTGAGGCATTGCTACAACAGGGTTGAAAAGGAAAGCAACTAGGTTACAGTATTTTTTTCAGTTGTATCCAAAGTACAGATCTAAATCAACATGGGTTGCATTGCAAAACTGGTGCCAATTAAGAAATAGCACTGATAACTACCTTAGAAACAAGCACTAGGTCATGAGTACAAAGAGAAAAATACAAGAAGTGTATTTATACTTGGTTTCCAGAAAATCATTGTAAAATTATTTATGAAAAAAGACTACCAAATTTGACGAGGATCTATCCCTGCATACAACAGAACCTATATCCTACTTGCAAGTACTAGTAAATGACAAATGTCAAAAGAATTTACAGTGAATTTAGCAAAGGAAAATATTTGAAGTGTCACAGATTTGGGACGGGGGAATTAATTTCTACAGTTGAAATAACTTAGTAAGAAAGGTGATGGATTATGAATGACCTTGGAAAGGTTATAATTATCACTGATTAGGCGTGATGCAAAACAACCCTGTGACAGAAGAAAAACAAAGTTGATCACAGAATTAGCAGTTTGAAAAGGAGGACAACAGTGCAATACAGAGAGGACATGGGGCAGAGAGACCAAGGAAGAACTGCAAGGAATGTCAGATATTAGTGTTGGATGGAAACATGCACACAGGAAACTTGTGGGTGCAGGACAGCAGCAGAACCCAGCTCAGCACAGACACCCACAAACCAGGGGCTCTTTGTAGAGCTTGTGCTTTCATAACCTGGTAAAAGCAATAAAGCAGGACTCTGTCATTAAATAATAATAACAATAATATTATTATAGAAAATCAAGATCTTAAGTAGAACTGTGACATTCTTCAGTGAAGAGAATTGTTTCAAGGAAACTTGAATTTTCAGTAACCAGGCATCAGCAGGATACATCAATGACTCCATCACATCCTGCAGCTGGTACTATCTGTAACAGTGCAAAAGTCCCATTTCCATTCCCATTCCTCTGATCTGACCCAGTACCAATTTGTTTCTGCATCCAAAGACTACGGGGCCTAAGCACATTTAACCCATGGTTCACTTCATCCTAATATCAAGTTACTGTATTCAACTTGTTTGTCTCAAAGCTTGCAGAGCAGTAATATTTATCAATATAAAACATGTTATTAGAATTCTAGAAGTAGAGTAGCATAACTTGTAATTCTTCTTCCTAAACTTATGTGGGTCTTAACAACCGCTCCATTGTAAATTGTCTTCTTCTAAAGTCTTTCCTCATACAGACCATGGGTTTGTCTGTGACTGAGTTTTTATTGTTGCCAGCCAGCTCCCACTTCTGGACTACCAGAAGTCACTTGGATGACAGCAGAGAGGAGGCAATAGAACATACAGGTTTCAGAGGAGTGGGAAGCAGTAGCCTATTCCCATCCCTCACAATTAACACAAAGCCAAGTAATAATATGATTTGCCTGGAACTGGGATTCTTTGAAAATTTCACTTAACATTTAGTTCACATAGGTTTGACAAAACTCCAGAAGTTCAATTTTTGTATGGTAGCACAATTTACCTCAGGTGAACAGCTACTGTACCTATGGCATTTCTACAAGAACTAAACTATCATGATCCCTCCAAAAGCCTCAAAGACCAACCCCCTTCTTAGCTACACACAATCCCCTCACCCTTTTTGTTTATTTTGATCTGGGGTTTTTTTGTTTGTTTTTAAAACTCAGGTTAAGACTGTATCATAAATAATTATCTAAAAGTTTAACATACCATTCTCCTTCAAGAATTTAAGAGCATCCAAATATCCCTGCTCACAGATCTCTCCAAGTACCTGCAAATACAGAGTAAAAGAGTCAAACAAATAAAAGGAGTTTCAACTTGAGATCAATAGTTTTGTGGAATGAAAAGCCACTTTCATCCACCTTCCACTCTTGTGAGAAAAAAATCACCTTAACAATTGTTGGAATTCAACAGACTCAGGTTAATATGGCTACTGTGATGATGAATATATGATCATGTACATTAACTTATCTTTCAGCTGTTAGATATGCTCTGAATTATTCACCTAAAAGGACAGCATGCACACAATTTGCAAGACTTCCCTCTCCTCTTGTTTCCTTGATTAGCCCTTCAGAAGCTGCTAGCAGCAATGAAACAGGGTGTTTGGAGAATGCCAATTCCCCTCTTTCCCTCCCTGTGCTTCTCACTTCCCAAAGCTTTGAAAAATCAGCTGTGCAATTCTGATGCTCATGCTCAGACTTATTTTCTGTATGAAAGCATCTTTTATCAGATGCAACACCAGCTCACCTACACAGGAGTACTGGTAAAAAAAACCCACAAGAACAACCCAAAAACAACAAAAAACCCCTGCAAAAGTAGAATTTAAAATTTGTCTCAAAGTGGTCAAAAAGCCCTCAGTTAAAATGTATCTGTAGCAGTCAGAAAAAAATCCTTATTTGCCGCAGTATATCCCAAGGCAATTGAAAAGGTCTGCTTTTTTTATTTTTCCAACTTCCACAACAGCAATTCAAAAGCACTTCCCTCTTCAGATCTGCAACTAACAGTACTGAGCAAAGTTTAAAGGCAACTTGCCTGTGCCAAGTATTAATTAGGATTTTTACAAAACCATGAAGCTCTAGAACTTCTTCTAATTTCTTAGCAGGTAAACAAAAAGGACTACATTAAAGGACTACAAACTGACGGTTGTTAATTTCTCAGTGTTGATTTTATGACAGAATCCTGTGATAATTCCCTAATAAATACTGAAAGCCAATAGCAGGATACGCATTTTCGGTCCGAGAGAGACTAAAACCAAGGAGGGCATACACAAAACATGAAGAAACAGAAACAAGATACGTCACCAGAGAAATTTATGTGACTGGATGAAATGCTAAGACACTGTAACTTTCTGCAAAAGCTTTCATGTGGACAGCTGAAACAAAGGAAGGCAGGGGCTGACCTTGGGTTCTGGTGGAAAGAGTGCTTGTGTTAAGCGATAAAGGTTCCCCAGGCTGAACTGAATGCTGGTGTTGGTCACGTTCATCTCATGGAAGTTGGCTGACTTCCCCTTGGGACAGATGTCACACTCTCCAGCGAAAGGGGACACTGTGATGGTGTTCTTACACTCATAGTGAGGCAAGTTGTCACTGATTCCTCCGTCCACGTAGCGCTACAAAAACAAACAGAAACAACCCATCTGGAAAGGCTGAAAATGTCTAAGCATCGGAGTCCCCATGCAAGAATGAAACAGCACAAAGGCTGTAACAGAACAGCCTGTGCCTGTGCTCCCAGGCTAAACATTATGAGTAGCATGATCTGTTCTCTAATGCCAATAAACATTCCTACCTATAGTTCCGTAGACAGCCCAAGCATATTCCACTTGGGACTCTTCTGTATGTTTTTTCTGTATCCTTATGGCATTTTAGAGATGACAATCCTACTCAGAGAAACACTCAGAGAAAAGCAGCTCTACGCTTCGAAGTTCAAGTTCAGAGATACTAAGCCATTCTAACTTAAAAGTACTCTTCGTAATTGAAATTCGATAGAAAAGCATCCAAAAAGATTTGGACACAAGGAAAGTGTGAGTAAAAATGGACAGTGCTTCAGAAACTTTGCCAACAGTCACAGGCATCTATTGTGCTTTGCGTACAAGTTCCAGGTTATGCTTTTGTCTCCTTCACACTGAATGGCCCATTTCTGTACTTTTAGTGCCTCATCACCTCAGACATTTGAAGATCCAAGCCCCAAAGTGCTCTGTTTTGGGGTAACTGCTGTCCAGTGCAGCAGCTGCAGTGGCTACAGACAGCCCCTCCCCTCGCTCACAGCAGCCAGCTTTCCAATGGGGCCACAGGGAACTGGTTTGTTCCCACACCACCAGCTGTGCTGGTTCAGAGGCTGCATTTTCCTCCTTCCTAACAGGTCAGCAGACCTAAACTGTAGGTCCTTGTCAAACATAAATGTAACAGAGCAGTGATTTGAGCAGGAGCAACCTGGATTATCAATTTCAGCTGCCCTGATACTCAGGCCCTGACCATTCTGAGAAACACATTAGGAATTAGGAAGAGGACAGCTCATGGCCTTTCAGCTTTCCAGGACACTCTCTGGACCCAGCAGCATGTAGCTCCTGCCAAACTTCAGGTGTGTAATGCAATCACTAAAGTACAAGTGAAATCTCCAAGGTCTTTTGTGGAAGTATCAAGTACAATACAACAGGTCTGGCAAAGGAGGACCCTTCTCATGAAATTATTAAAAGGTGGAAGTACGTATCTGAATCACTGTTCTACTGTTCTAAATGATTTTTATGTTTTGGAGTATCTGCTCAGCTGTGCCTCCAATTAATTTTTTACATCTAAAACCACTGCTATGTTTGAAAGGAGTGAAAAACCCAAACAAAAGCCACCACACCCAAAAGCTTTTGAATTGGCAGTTAGATACACCTATTAAATGTTATCCTTAAGCCTTTGTTTTACAGTATACAGGCAGGAATGCCAAGCCAGTAAGCCACAAGATGCCACAAAATTTACATACTTGACATTCTATTGTGCTTAAGCCTTTAGGAGTTATGCCAAGCACATGCAACTGTGCTATTCTTACCAAGTTACATCCCAAAATGCCTCCTAAGCATTAAAATAGTATCAAAATAATTGCAAGGATTAAAAGGATAGAATGATTCCTTCCTTTCTCAAAATATTACCAATAAAGCATCACTTGTATGTTTTTGTACTCTTAACTAAGCCTTTTAAAATAACATTGTTGTCTGGTGACAAGAACTGAACAGCCAGATTAGCCTGGAGCCACCTAGACCTTGGATTCAGTCCAACGTCCTGTTTTTCATAACACCTTTAATCTGGAAGAGTTTAAGGAGACATACAAGATTTAGAAGTACAGATAAAGAAAATCCCTACATAGTTCTAATCATTTTTGCTTAAATTTCAGCATGAAGAAAAAAAAAACCATTTCATGTCTGTTCTTGACCTTTTAATACTTGCAAACTGCCTTGAGAACAGGGTGTAATCAACCACTGTTAAAGATGTTTAAAGTTTTCTTTCTTCCTTCTCTTCTCCTTGTGCAAGGAGCACCACAGTTGGAAGGAAAGCAAATGCAAGTGAATAGAACAGGGTAACAAAAAGCCACTAATGTCACTGCCTTGCTCTGAAATGCAGATCTGCTTCCAGACCTGTAATTAAAACACCCACAACAAACCGTGCCAACCTTCCTGCAGTTTTTGTCTCTTTAATGGGGCATTTTAGAGAGCCCAGTATAGCCATCAAGTATTAAGAGGTTTTGTAACCAGCAGTTCCTGGGAAGCAATAGAACATACTAACACACTCATATTTTTCCTCTAAAAATTAAGCTGTCTTACACTGAATACAAGCACCAGAAGGCATTAAAAAGCTTTGTTTACACCTAACTGAACACAGAATGTTAATCCAGTTGTAAGGCAGATCTACCCACAATCAGAACACAAAGATGTACAATAAACTATACTACAAGACTTTATTTTTTTTGAACAATTATAGGTGATTATTCCTGTAAATTTGTGCAGGTGAAAGAGCATAACTTCCTTCAATAAATATTTATCCATTAGTTAAATACTCATTATTTTATAATACCTTCTTCTTTTATTAATGCATCTTAGGGGGGAGAGGTGGGAGAGAGAGACTATATGTGTGTTAAGATACATAAAACACCTTGCACAGATTTAGTGTTTCTTTCTTTTTTTTGGAAAGTTGTTACAGCTACAGTACTAGAAGCTATGATGAAGGTATTTATTTCACAGTAGGATAACAAAAAAAACCCACATGCATTCTCTGTTAATATTTTCAGAATAGCTAGAACTATTTTAAATCTTAACAATAGAGACTTACCACACCTCTAAATGATGGTGGAATGAGGCCACAATAAATAGGGACAAATGAACTACAGATTAAAGCCTGTAAGAAAAGGAGACCATATAAATTAAATGCTAACTGTTCCATTACTGACATTAATATTTACCTTTATTTTTTTTAGATATTAGCAAAAACAGCCAAGCAATGAAAAAAATCCCCAGTGAGAACAGGTGAACAAAAAATGGGGGGAAAAAAAGAGGGTATGATCAAGCATTATTTTAAACAGGATGAGTGTATTCCACATCTTTTTTAAATCATATTCCATCTAAAAAAAAATTGTAAGACTCACTAAAAGACCATTTCTAGAAATAGTGATCAGCAAGGAAAAGATTATGATCATTTACTCAAGCTCTACATTTTCTGAGTAATCAAAATCATAATGACTGGGGGACACAAATATCAGCATCCTCGGATAATATGAAATTAGCTTTTTAATTGACATTGTGAGTTTTTAAAAGCTATTTTTGACTGTTTCTTGATCCTTGCATTTATAAGAATGACCTTAAATTCTTATTCACTACGGATATAGTTTCATTAGATCCACTGCACTTTAAAAAGCATTTATCACTTTCTGTGACTGGTCCCTCACATCTCCTCTCTAAAACAGTTCACAGACACATTGACTGGGAAAACCAGTACGTTAATCTGGTGTAAAAAAGCTGGAATTCCTCTTTAAAACACTGTCAGAGTCACAATACCTGAAATGCTTAAGTAGAAATCCAACAGATGATGTTAAAGGGACCTAGGATTACAGAAACTTTTAAAAGTTGCCAAAAAGAAACATACCTGTATAACTTCTTCTTTGGAGTTAAAATTAGATATCAAGGCGTTTTTGCCATCTGATACTCTGGTTAGTGAAATACACAGTCTGCCTGATGACAACTGGTGCGTGTTTTCTGGAAGATTTCTCATAAGCCCATCTCTTATTATCTTTATCACATTAAAGGAAGGATGAAGAGGACCAAGATTTCGCTTTCTAGCTTCTTTGGCTAATGCCAGAACATCTGCACAAGCCTGAGCTGAAAAGAAAATGCATTGCATTTAACAGCTGAAGATATGTTAAAAAACACAACCCTCACTTGGACTAATAATGCATATCTAGAGCTCCAACTTTTTTCTCTTATTACTAGAATGAAAATTCAAGAGCTTTTTAACAGATTAAGGAACTGTCCAACGTGTTTAAGGAGTTTAGGAGCTTTCTGAGAGACAAAGAAATCACTCGGACTTTAAAAACGAACTCCTGGTGAAGATTAAGCTACTTGTCTGTCATTAAGATGTAGATTCTAAGTGTAAAATACCCTATGAGATGCTTGCATTAGGAATTATTAATCCCAGAAACACATTCTTTGACGAAAAAAAAAAAAAGGATGAACCAAAATTAAGGTTTCAGGGCACCATTTCTCCTCATTGATACATGAACACACTAAAGGGAGCATGAAGTGTGATCTGGTGGGAATGCAAGGAGGGAAGTTTTTAAAGCAGTGGGTAAGGAATGTGGAGGAGATCCATAATACACCACACAGGGCTCCACCTAAATAGGTGGATTTTTACTGTAACGGACACATATTAATTTTTTCTCCAATTAAATCTACTTCTGGGAACTTCAAACCACTACAGGACTGTTCCTGAAGAACACTAAAATCCTTTCAACATTTCATCACAGGAGGAACAGCAGCTCATCCACCTGCAATGTTTTAACTTATAATGTCATATTTTTCCAGGGCACACTTTGAGGAAATTGCTTGTCAACGTGGTAGAGGAAAGGGAGGGGGAAGGTCCAAGTAACACCTTATCAACCTGAGTGATAGGCTACAAGGTCTTCTAAAAATATTTTCAGGACTTACATACTTGAACTTACTAGAGCAGATAAAAATCAATTTATCAGGTTAAACGTGAGCACTGTGCTGGCAACAACTCTGCTTAAGCCTTTGAGCTCAGATTATCTTCCAAAAGTAATACCTTTCTCCAATGTTATTCCCCCACCTCAAACAGCAATAACTAAACATTTATCATTCTCAACCAAGAGTCTATGTCCAAAAGAGCATTTCTAAAAAATCTGAGGTATCAGACACACTCCATTTTTACCACTTAAATTTTTTTCATTGCATCCTCACATAGGGAAATCTTGGGCCACAAATCCACTGACACCAGTAGCCTGACCCCACCTCCCACCCCAGAAGACAGCAAACAATTTAGACATAGCTCACTGTTCATGGTCAAATATATGTGTATCTTAGTAAAACACCAAATAAAAAAAAATGCACAAGTCAGATTCTGACAAGTGACAAAGTTATTTCCAAAAGCAGAATGAGGCAGTTCTAATTGTTCATGCATTAAGATATTCATTACCACATCCCTTTTTTCATTTAGCAATACTTAGTCTTCTAAACTTTCTAAAGAGTCCAAAATACTGAACAACCAGAACTCTGGCCAGGAAGAGCAGTCTTCAAGCATACACAATAATTAACTTTTCCAAAATAAATACAGTTTTGAAAGCTTATGCACCAAGCAAGTCACTTGCTTGTTCTAAAATACAAACCAACAGCAAATACATGCAATTTGATTTAGGAGTTTACCCATCTTCTCCACATACAAGAATTTCTACACTTGAAGTAGTTAATAGGAAAAAAAAATTTAAAGAAAGCTAACCTATTTTGTTTATTGTAACCTATTTTAAACTCGAGAAGGGCTCCAAACCACGGGAAAAAAAACCCCAAAAGACCGAAAAGTTCTATCTAAGAGTATGTGATATTAAAACATTGAAATTTTACAAAGCTTTTCATTATTAATTCAACAGACTTCAAAGTATTCCAACCTCTTCTGCTTCTCCCTTCCTTTTCCAACAGGATTAAAATACAGTTACCTCTTAGGCTGGTGTATTCCAAAATAGGAACTTCTCCAAAAGGGACCAAGGGCTAGAGCTCAAGTCAAACTGGGATTTTAGGCCGATCGTGGTATATTTATTTTTGAAACACAGGAGAGCTAAAGAAATTAATCTTCCTAATAAATGTGAACTGTTTCTTGTTATAGTTCCTCATTCCTATTTTAATTGTTCGTTAACGATTAATTTGTTTTGCAGAGTAAAACCTGAGAAGTTTACTCCACAGAGTAAAACCTTACATTATATTTGCAGCTTCCACTAAATCTGCTCTCTTTAAGTGCCCCACTGGAATGGATGCTCACAGCACCATCAAAATACCAGATCTCCAGGATATCCAAGGAGTGCAACTTTAACATTCCAGTTTGGAATAGCCTGAAATGTACTTCATCCTCAAAATAACCTCCCTCAAATTTAATGAGAGAAACCTCTTTGTCAGTCTGTAAAAGTACACTTTTTCTTCCCCATTCAATGGCTAATGATTGTATTTATCCACATTTGAAGTTCCACAGACTCTACCTATCCAGCAGGTAATCTGAATCACAGAGAAAACCCTTCACTTAAAACATCTGGCTACAAGGCTGTTAGAAATGAAATATGCTCTTCAATTCCAGCCACAACCCCTGCTCACAGATGTGCACGCCCAGTTTTGTGTGCACCAGCACACAGACCAGTTCAGGGCTGGGTCCTGCCAAGCCCCCAACATCTCCAAGGATGGAGATCCCACAGCCTCTCTGGGAACCTGTTCCATTATTTCACCACCCTCAAGGCAACTGTCTTTTCCTTACACCTCATCTGAGTTTACCAGGTTCCAGCTTGTGCCTCCTGCCTCTCATCCTTCTGCTCATCTCTGGGAAGAGCTGGGCTCTGTCTACCCACAGTAAAATGCAACTGTGAAAAAAAGGACTTACTTACACCTCCAACTGCAGGAACAATGAATACTGCACATTAAAGTGTATCAGAATAAGAGAGGCATACGGTACAAACTCACAAAATACATCTTATTATCATAGAACAGAGTTTCTTTGGAGTTTGTTTACCATCCTCTGCTTTCACACGAGCTCACAAAATCCCACAGCTAGAAACTCAGAGAATTAGCATGGGAATACCTTATTAGTTTTGTCAATTTACAGCAATTCACAGATTTTAGAATGTGGCTGGTTTTGAATTGTCTTCCAACATTCCGAAGTGATGCCTTTTTTTTTTCCCCAGTAGAAACACACTTGCCCATGGAATCTGCTACCTTGGACAGTGACCACACTGTCTCTATTAGTTAGAGAAAATCAAAAATCTCTGTTGGCATATGAGATTGGTATTCATTGGGAAAGGTAATAATTTGAAATCTACAACTCTTAATTATTAAAGTGCTAAAAGCTTAAAAAACTGTTATTAAGTCATACTGCCAAATAAACAATATACATTTTCTGGTGTTTAAGAGTGCTTCAGATATTTAAGACACCTTCCTTCTCAAACCATTTACAATGACTTAAGACTTAAAACTGGGTATGTTCTAAAAATACCAGCTATTGTGGAAAAATATTATTTGTTTTAAAAGCTGATATCAGGGTCATGATAACTCAAGTGTGTCATGTTTGGACATTACAGGATAAATTAAATTAAGTAGCATAAGTTTACTGCTAAAGCTTTGAAGAAATTAAGCTTATATGCTAGAGCTCAGTGGCTAAAGCAGCAGGGACAGCACTGCTCTCCTGTACTTACAGAGAACTTCTGCTTGTTTTAGTCAGTGGATTTTGTCCTCAGAAATTTAAAAGTTTAAATTTAAAATTTAAATTTAGAAATTTAAATTTAAACCCACACACCTCTCCAAATTCAAAAGAGAACTCATTGTTCTCCTCTTCTAAGACAAAATCTGAATTTACAAAATCCTCAAGTTCTAAACCAGGCAAGGGTACTGCTAGAAAAACAATCAGTGTGAAGTCATGAAGTACACAAGCTTTACTCAGTGGACTTCTTTCATATAAAGAGAAAACCACTTTCAGATTTCCAGATATTTCATACACTGCAATCCAGTTGCTGTCCTAAACGCCTTAATAATTTGATATCTTTTATCAAGTTTAATTCATTACAAAAATGTATATTCATGAGCCCTAAATAGGTAAAGGTAACTGCTAGAAAATAAGTGTGTATTTCACAAAGAACAGTATATTTAGTTGCAAACTAACATCTTTTATCCAGCATAAATACAACACAATATTACCTCTATTACTTAAATGATAATTAAAATCAGTGATTTTAATCAATCCACTGTTTCTAATCATACACCTAAGCGACCTTTGCAACATACACCTTGCCCAGATTAAAGAGGAAAAGCACTTTAAAGCTAACCTAAGCCCCGACTTTAACTCTCTTAGCCTTCCCCCAGAAAGGAGCAGCTTCGGAGGAAGCAAGATAAAAGCTATCCGGCACTTCACGTGCAGAGGGATGCTCTATTTCCCAACGAAGCGCAAACACCTTGTTTACAGCTGGTGACAGGGCTGGCCGACTTGGAGGGTGTTGGGGCTCAGCTGCCTCCCGCTCTCCCGGTTAATTCCTGGACTTTGGACAGCGGCGGTGAGAGCAGCCCCTCAGAGGGACACGCACAGGAGCAGCTCCGACCTTTCGGCTACGCAAGCCTGGGAATCGTATCGCCAAGACCATTTCCTGCGCCACGGACCCCGTTCGGATTCAATTCCACCCACGGGCACACGTTTTAGGGGAGATGGGAAGCAGAGAATCGGAGCCAGCCCGGCCCCGCCCGGCCTGAGGGACCCGCGGCCCGAGCGCTCCCCGGGGCCGCGCCGGGCCCTGCCCG